>PVJA010007038.1:0-70423 GCA_004027025.1 Myocastor coypus
GCTATCTCCCTGGCCCCATTAAAATAAATTCTTAAAAAAAAAAAAAAAAAAAAAAAAAAAAAAGAAAGAAAGAAAGACTTGAAATATCTTCTCTTTGCCTATGTCCAAAAGGACTAGTATCTGTTTGTTTGTCTGGGAACTAAGAAGGTGTCAGGGAGAAGGGTTGATTAGGTGCTTGCTCTCTTTATCCAGAGACAAGATATTTGTAGCACTTGTCATCTGCTTATGCATGTTGTCCAGAGAGAGTTCTTTTTCCTTGCTGTGTTTCCATAGAAATGTTATAGTCCTTGTATTTTTAGATAGCTTTGTAAAAGAATATAAGAGCCAAATTAAGGAATGTGGCCAACATAACCACTTTCCACATAGAAGATTTAATCCAATGAACAATTTTTTTTTTTTTTTTTTTTTTTTAGATTTGGTACCGGGTGTCACTAGATTCTAATAAAAATATTACTACAGCTTCACTCATAGTGTTCCTCAGCTTTAGCCAGCCCAAAAACAAACAAAAAACTGCAGTCCATAGTGATCCTCCTATCTCAGCCTCCCTAGCACTGGGATTATGGACATGCACCACTACACCCAGTTTCAATGGCCAGCTTGGCATGGAGCCAGCCTGGCATACAATAACAGTAATCAAACCCAGGTCATTGCACTTGCCAGGCAGGTGCTTAAACCATGAGCTATCTTCCCCAGCCTACCATCAGCTTTTAGATAATTAAATGTCCACTTTTATCTGTTTTTCACTTTGAAATCATTCTGCCATAGAATTTTTCAATTCATAGGTGCATGTGCATGTGCACACACACACACACACACACACACACACACACACACATACCCAATACTAAAAATATATATGCACATATTTCCCCACCTACTTCAGAACCAAAACTAGCAGTTTTCAAAAGCAATGAAGCATCAAGGACAAATTACTCTATCCTGTATATCAGTTGTTAGACTGTCATGTTATTTATTTACTTAAAAAATTAAAGGGCTCAATGCCAAAGAAAAATGATCTCTTCAAAATGAGAAAAGGAGTTTGCCCTGTAGAAACAGTGCTCTTTACAGCATCTTTATGAGTCAGTCAGTTGCACCACCCTAGTGGTAGCCAGCAAGTATAAAGGAGCAGCCAATCAGCAGGAGAAAATGAAGGAATAAAATGACTTTTTTGCTGAACTTTATCCATAAACCTCAGTATATCTGCAGAACCCCTACTGTCTCCCTTCATCGCTTATCCTCTTCCCTCTTGTTCTTCTTTAGCTTCCCTTTCCTTAGGTTGCCTGCATATAGGCAGGACAGTGGCTATAGGCTGACTCTTCCTGACCTCTGGATGCATTTCCCTTTCCCTACTCAGGCTAACTGTAGGTATGGCATCCTATGCTGTCGAGTTTTTAGAAATTCACAAATTACGACAGTTATTTGGTATGTTAGTGTTTTGCAGCATAGCCATATATATTCTGAGAGAAAGAGTACACAAAATATTTACAAAGTAGGAATTACCAAGTAGGGCACAGGACCCTAAAAGATTGAGCCTCAGTTCAGGTCCATTGGGACCCAGAAGAAAAGGTCAGGCAATGCCTGACACAGGATTTTTTTCTGGAGCACAACAGGCAAGTGAAGAACCTGCAGTTCCTACTTGGTATGCTGTAGAGAAGTGGAGGGTAAAGAGGATTCTTTGATGCGGAGAAGCCAAAATAAAGAACTATAAGGAAAAAACACATCTAGGTTGTTGCTATGATTTTGCCTAATTAATTCTGACAATCATTGGCTTTAGGGAAGTTTGAGGTGGAAACTTATTCTAACTAGTCCTGAGTGGCTTCCTAATATGGAAATTAGTAGAGTTTTCTTTCTAATCTGAACTCTTCAAAGCAATCTAAACATGCATGTCAAAATTAAATCAGATGGGCATCTGCAAAACAGACCTACAGGACAGTCAGATAGTAGAAAAGTTACAGCTTAAGGAATGGGACCCTGACCCTGTGGTGTAGCACTACAATGTTTGGTTCTGCTTACTTATGAAACAAAACATCTATTTGTAGTACAATATGAAGCCTCAAAAGTGCTTATCCAAAATCATAAGCTTGCTATTTATAGTTACTCCAACCAGGTGGTGACAATGTACACATGGCCATGTGGGATTTCAAGTGGCCTTCTGTTGAAGCTCTCCAGGTTTTAAATATTACTTTAGCCTTGGTGTCACAGTTACTCACAAAATGCTGTTAAGCTCTGGGCTTGGGATATCTTGGTTTCAAAATTATTCTTGAAGTTTTTCACTCTTCTGACTTGCCTATCTTCTCTCTGTACTGTCACCCCCCCCAAAAAAAAATAATCTTTACTATTTATCTTTATTTTTTCCTTTCAGCCAAGAGAAAATTAAAGTTTTCAAAATATACACCACACTCATCTTCCTTTCCATCATTTGTGAAGCTACTCCATAGGAGTAGTCAAAAGTGGAGCCTATTGCAGGCCATCGAAGACCTTCCTTCATTATGAAGAGTAGCTATCATTAATGAGTTTTCAATAATTAGTTCATCCTCTCTTCATCTCCTGTATCTATTCTGTCTGAAACAGTATGTTTACCTTTTAGAGTACTATAACTAGTGAAAGTATTTCAAATCATTTCATCATCTTGAGTGTCATAAGGACATATCTTATACTATTTTTGTATACATGCTGAAGATCAAAGTCAGAGGTACCTTTATTCACAAACTTAATTCTTTCCACAATTCTGACTACAACCAAATTATAAGCATAGATTGTGTAGGTTTTCCAGTAACAGCCAGACTACACAACTTCACAGATTCTATCTCAAAAAAAGTTTTTTAGGGTCAGGGAAATAGCTCAGTAGAATAAGTGCTTGCCTGGCAAGCACAGGGTCCTGAGTTCAATCCCCAGTACCACAGTAAATAAATAAATAAATAAACGTTTTTTGAAGGATTGGAAAAAGTGTTGCTTATACATACCAACTCACCATGATGAATGTTATTATATACTATAAACATGTACTAATGAAACATTTTAAAGAGTTGGGAATATAGCATCTCAGATATATTGCAGTTGCCATTTGGTTGCAACCAGAATCATGTGATGAATTCTGCAACCAGAATCATACCAAGGAAAGAACTAAGTGCATGAACTAAGATATCACTGTCTATATCTAACCCTTTTTTGAAAAATTTTTATTGATATGTATTTATAGCATACAATGGCTACCTTCATCATGATGAGTTGATATATATATATATATATATATATATATATATATATATATATCACTTTCCAACACTCTTAAGAATTTTTTTTAGACAGAGTCATGTTGGGTTGTCAAGTCTGGCATTAAATTTGTAATCATTCTGTCTCAGCCTCCCAAGTCACTGGGATTATAAACTGGGTCATAGTACCTGGCCCTATACTCTTACTAAAACTAAGATAAGCCTTGTTTTTAGTGTTCTACTTTCTATGAAATTTAGCAATCTCGAAAGTAGCAAAATGGTTCAGTATAACATTATATTAATCTTCATTTGTTTCTTATAAAGTAACATTCTGTTTTGCATATTTATAATATCACAAAAATTTTCACAAAACCAATGTTTAGCTTCCTAGAAGCTGCAGCACTTTTGTTTTTCTTTCTTCTGAAAGATAATATTTTCGCATTACATTCTCCTATTCTTTCTGGTCTTTCAAATGTGGGGGATCTGTTGGCTCTTAAACAATTGTAAGTTTCGCAGAATGATAGGTAGTCCCTGTCCTCAGGGAATACTGACACTAATGAAGTAAACTTGGGGAGGATAGTAACAAGTATAAACCTTACTGTAAACAACCCAGTCCAAACTGTGCACGAACACCGTAGTATGCTGATGAAGCTGCTCTGCTCTGCCCTAACTGGTGAAGGTAGATGGAGAGCATCGACCCCAGCATTCTCATCTTCATTCAGCTCTGGCCTCTCCAGTTGCCCTGAGTGGAGACTCTGTTCTTTCCCCTACAGTTGTGGACCTGGATGGAGGACCTCCAGAAAGAGATGCTGGAGGATGTTTGTGCAGACTCTGTGGATGCGGTCCAGGAACTGATCAAGCAGTTCCAGCAGCAGCAGACTGCCACCTTGGATGCCACACTCAATGTCATCAAGGAAGGCGAAGATCTAATCCAGCAGCTCAGGTCAGCGCCTCCCTCCCTAGGGGAGCCCACCGAGGCCAGGTCAGCATGGGCAGTGGTTTCCAGGGGAAGTGCCTCGGGCTGGACACAAGATAAGTCATGTCCCAGTCTCCACTCAGCCCCAGCCCGATTTGTGGTCTTATGTGAGCTTCAGTTTCTTTATCTGTTAATGTACAAATGTCTGCACCACATGCAACTTGAGTTTGGATTAAATAGTAAATGAAAAGCTTTGTGTCTTAAAGCATCATTTATCACTTTAGATACCATTTGGCAGCCAATAATAACAAATTCAAAAAGTGAACTCAGTAAAAATCATCTCAATTCATTAAAAATCATGGCATATTTGGCCATGTGGAGAAACAGGCATTTTTAGTGTTGTTTGGCATCTGATCGTGGGATGAACTAACTCCAGTGTCCTCTGGTCACATTTGTTAATGATTGGCTTTGGGCCCCTGAGGATGTAGAGTCTTCTACACAGCTCTCTGTTATCCACTTACAATCTTTCTATATCCCTAGATGCCCAAGGCTGGAAAGAAACCCAAATTTTCTGTATTCACCTAAATACAACACACATAACCCAAACACACTGAAAGAAAATCCTGTCGAAAGCCTTGTATTTGTTTAAAATTACCCCCACACTATTGCCTCTTTCTGTTGGCATCCTGCCCCTGCCCCTGTCACAGCACTGGCTACTCAGATGAAATGTCACAAGGCCGTGGGCAAGCCTTCGGCAGCCAACCATGGCAGGTTCTGTGTAAATAGGATTTGATGGTGCTAATGATGCCTGCCCTTGGGGACTCTTTCCTACCCAGGAATCACTGAGTGCTGGGACCTCTGCCAGATGTGGACAGAAATAATTTCATCAGCGAGTCTCAGGCCAATGCTGGGGCCAGAGGGAATTTCTTCAATTGGAAAGGATTTCTTTTCCCTCCACATGAATTGTCCAATTAAATAAACAATGAGAAATTCCTTTTAGAAGGCACTGGCATGTTTTTCAGTTGAAAATTAATAATTTCTATTCTAAATATTCACATGAGGTGTTCTGAATCCTCCTGTTGCATACTAACAAGACAAGATGTTTCCTTTCTTTTTCCAGTTCATCTTCGTGAATGTATAATGCATAATAGCTTTGTCTGCTTACCTAGAAAATTCCACTATTATTTGCTTCTAAAAAAATTACAAATAGTGGGCAGTCATTTGACCTCTCTGGGCCTTAGCTGCTTCCTCTGTATAATTAAAAGGGTTCACTGTAGGAGCTCTGTCAGCTCTAGAATTTTGTGATGACTTTGTATTCTCTCTTCAAATACTTTTCACAAGCTTGGTTGACTTTTTTCTCTGTGAGTCCATTTATTTAGTTTATTTATTTTTGTCTTTTTGAGGCAGGGTCTCGGTATGCAGTTCAGGCTGGTGGTGAACTCACTTTTGTAGCCTAGGCTGGTCTCAAACTCACACTGATCTTCCTGCCCCAGCCCCCCAAGTGCTGAGATTATAGGCATGTGCCACCACACCTGGCTGAGTCTATTTATTTATTTATTTATTTATTTATTTATTTTCTGGTACCAGAGATTGAACTTATGACCTTGCACTTACCAGGCAAGCACTTATTCTACTGAGCTATCTCCCAGTCCTGGCTTTTTTCTCTGTGAGTATGGCATTATGGAGATGCCAGGTACCATACTTTAGCACCAACAATGCTGAGGGGCTTATGACTACCAGGTGATAATGAAGGCAATGATGTGAGTTGTTGATGTGAAGGTTACTTGTTCTACAAGTTTAAGTTTCATCACTTTTAGTGAGTGACATAGGTGTATGAACCAGATCTACTAGTGATGTTCATTTCTCCACTAGCCTGACTGTAGCCTAGGCTTCCCTCCCTGACATCAAAGCTTATGAAAAGAAAATAGGCACATAGGACTAAATGGACATTAATGAGATGCTCACACACTAGAAACACATGTTTTCTAAATCTCCGCTGTTTTTCTGACTCTTCATTGGTGTCCCAAAGGTAGTTTTCACTATCTCTGTAGTCCTAGTGATTATGATAGACATAGCTCCTATTCATCATAGTGAAAATTATTCTGATTCTTTTTGGAAGCTGCATGACAGAGGAAGTCTGGAAGGAGCTGTAGGAGAATAGTCAGACCCCACCCCCTGAGGAAAGCTGTCAATTAGTACAGAATGGATAGTATGAGTACATCTCTTATGATTGAAAATGTGTGATCAGAGGACTAGAAATCTTGCCACTTTTATGCCAAAACAGTTTGTATAAGGAAGTGAATATTGGGTGCACTCTGAATTATAGAAGGAGACATACTTGACAAACTGGCATTATTCTAGCTTCAGGAACAGACATTGTGTGCTCAGGTCGCATTGTTTCTGAATCAAGTCTAGTCTTAAAGGAACTGGCTTTCAAAGCAACTGTTGATACAAGCTTTCTAAAACAATGGTTTTCATTTATCCTCCTGCCTTCATAAATTATAAAGAAAGGTAATCACAAGATAATGAATGTGCCAGTTCATTTCAAGTTATAGGTCTCTAGTTTACACTGAGCCTTATAGACTCTGATTAAAGTTCTACAGTGTCCCTGATTTCCTAGTTTACCTCTTTGGTGAGCCCACCATCACCTCAACTCTCATAGTAGGTCAATACCTTTATTTCTTGGTTCTTTTCTACAGCGCATTACCTCTCTCTACTGTTTTTGCGTATACTCTGCTAAGAGAATATTCCCCCTTCCTATCTACCTCACTGTGTTTATCCATTTCTTTAAACTCCAAAATTAAAACTCATCTATGTTAGTTTTTTGTAGCTGTGATCGAATACCTCAGCAGACAACTTAATGAAGCAAAGCTCTGTTTTTGGCTTACTGTTTCAGAGGTTATAGTATATTATTGGCCAGCTCCATTGCTTTTATCCCTGTGCCAAGGCAGAAACATCATGAAAGGTAGCTGTGGCAGGGAAACCTGCTTACCTCATGGCCAAGAAGCAGAGAGAAAGGGAAAGACCCTAAAGGAAGGGAACAGGGACTAGATATGTCCCTAAGGTCATGCCCCAAGACCTAAACCCTTCAAAGAGACCCTTCTTGCTGTTCCATCACCTCTAATAATGCTATCAAATTATGATCTCATCAGTGAATTAATCCATTGATGAAGCTAGAGCTGTCATGATCCAGCCACTTCCTGAAAGCCTACTTCTAAAATATATGAGATGGGGGGGGGGCATTTTAGATATAAATAATGTCATGTTCTATGAAACCTTTGTTGGCTGTAATAGACCCTTATAACTTGAAGTTTGAGCCTGTACTCCAACTGCACTTGAGACTTCGCTTCTGTCAAATGAAGTGATTAATAAATACTGAAGTACTACACTCCTGGTCACAGTTCACATTCATTGTTTTGTTTAACAGCAAACTTAAGGTGAACAGGGCATGAGTTATTAAAATCACATAGGAAGTAAGGCATTTGGGATGCAGGAGTGAAATCCTAGGGCCACTGCCTGTACATGTTAGAGTGGGGACCTAATCCAGCTTTGGAGATTCCAGATTCCATACTTTCAAAACTACAGCTTAAAGTTTTTTTTAAGAATACCATCCGACAACTTTAGCATAACATTTTAAAGTGGATGAATAATTTCTGCATCCATTTTGCCATCTTATTTTAACAAGTCTTTGAGGTAAAACTAGGAAGATTTTTATATGCCTTTAATTTGTGTCCCTTATGTATTATGATACATGTGTGTGTATATTAAAGCCATTTATCTTTGACTATGCATGTATATGAAATCATCCCATTCACCTAATATTTTATTCTTTTAGAACCATTTACCATAACTTACTTCATTTTATCCCTTTTGCAGTTCTTTCTAGGAACAGTAAACCAGTTAGTCTTGGATATAACCATTGTTTCATGTTTTTGGTTCCCCTACTAAACATAGTGACAGAATCAGATTAAAAGTTTGATAAATTTCTGTTGGCTAAGTGACTCACATGATTCACATCCATCTTGCTTGGATGAGGAAAGACCCCTCCTCTTGTCTTTCACTGTTAACATGGCAAGGCCTCTCCTTTTTTCCCCTCCCCCCACTTTGCCACAGGGACTCAGCTGTGTCCAACAACAAAACGCCACACAGTAGCTCCATCAGCCATATTGAGTCAGTCCTACAACAGCTGGATGATGCCCAGGTGCAGATGGAGGAGCTGTTCCACGAGCGTAAGATCAAGCTGGACATATTCCTGCAGTTGCGCATCTTTGAGCAGTACACCATTGAGGTATGGGGGAAGGAGAAGCATCAGGAGAAGAGGTGGGGATGGGCACCATCAGGGACAGTACCTCCAGAGCAAGGGTACTGCTACACTGCATGGACAAGTAGTAGCCTAAAAGGAAAAAGAAGGGATTATGTGTTACATTTTTAGGATTCACACTATGCAGCTGAGACTCAGAGTGATCCTCCTGTTTTCACCCTTCCCAGCTCTGAGATTACAGATATGCACCACCACGCCTGGACTCAGTTTCGGGCTCAGAACACCCAGGGGTGGGGGCTGCACAACATGGTGGTACTGGTGATCCAGTCCCAGTCATGTTTTTTTTTTTCCTTTTCACCCCAACTGTCAAGTAGAACCTCTTTATTTTATTCTGTTAGTGGATTACTTCACTGAAAATTTTTGATACTATTCATAAACCTCTTTAAATTGATTCTTTGGCTACTAAAAGACCACATAGTTGGCAACTGACTGAACCAGCATCATTGAATTCCATAGCTTATTGACTAAAAGTCTATAAATTAGGCAGCCTCATTAGCTCATATACATAGTCAGGCTTGAGATAAGTCAAACAGCAGCCAAGAAATCAGGTACTACAGGAAAAAGACCTGTATGTCAGACCAAATTCTGCCTGTTAGGAAAATAAGTCTGCTGAGAGCATTTGCTTATTTATCTATCTCACAGATTCCTCAGTTTAATTTTGGAAGGTCAGAACCATATTCCTGGTATATTTATATTGCCTTTTTGGCAGTAGCTAGTAATATTTGTGCCACATAATATCTTCCTTTTATTTTTTGCTGTGAAACAGTAACTAAAGCCAGACCAATAGGGTTTCTGGATTATGAAGAGTATCAACAAAGATGGTACTTTCCCCTATTCAGGGCTACTAAATTACTATACTAAAAACACTGTCTTCTCTTTGATCCTGACTAGTATGGTAGGATAGAAAACCATTTCTCTACCTACCATTTCTTTTCTTTTATTTTTAAAATTTTTACAGTCTAACTATCCCCTTGGTATTGAAGTTTTTGGATTTCTGGGATCCAATCTTCCCAACTATATCTGTGAAAACTTTGATAGAACTAGATGGAAGGAAAAATGAATTTTTTTTAGGTCAAAACTCTAACATCCTAGTCTTTACCCACCTTAGGACCAGCAAACTATGACAGCAAAAGCTGTCATTTTTTTTCATTCTAGGATATAAAATGTTTAAAAAAAAAATCAATGTTAAAGGTGTTCATCTTCCAATCCAAATCCCTTACTTTCTTGAGTACATATGTATTTGTATTTCTCTCAAATCCTCAAAGATTTATTACTTGAACATTTCATGTTCTAGAAGGTGCTTTCTGGATAGTTTCTGGAACTATGGAAAAATAAATATGAATCTAGATCTTTTCTTTCCAACTGATTCTATGACTTTATGTGATGTTATTCATACTCTTTATTTTGAATCTACACTCAAAAGAATTTCAAGCAATGTTAAACATATTTTGGAAGAATGTTTAAAATGCCAGTGAAAAATATATTGGCATTCACCAAAGTGTATATGTGGATCTCATAAAGATAGAATGAAACAATGGAGACAGGAAAAAAGGGTACAATTCATTATTTCATATTAATTGCAAGGGGAAAGATATAAGAGAGTGGTTACATTTAATAGTCATGATATAGGCCCCAGGAACTCCCATAATCCTTCTCAACTCCATCTTCCCCCTGGGAAAAGTGTATTCCTGGGGGAATTTTTTTAATGGTGTGTTTTTACTTGCTCTTCTGTCCATTTAAGAGCCATATCAAAAAATGTTTAAGAGGAAGGAAACTATATGAGGATCCAGTGTTCAAGTTTTACTTGACTGGATGGCTGAGATCAGGGTTTTAAGTTTAATCTCAGAGTGAGTCAGTTAGCTTCACTTTGACATGGACAGCTGTAACATCTCTAAGGTATATTTGACCACAGTGATTCTGGGCAAATTCAGCTCACTTCTGAAATGCAATCCAAAGCATATGCAGAAAATTATCCTTTTAAAATGTGAACATAAATCAAATACTTTAAAATTGTATCTTAGATGTGTGTTGCAGTAGAGAAGCTTGATACTAAGTTGTAGGATTTGCATTCTTCAGCTTGGTGTATATGAAGATTTCCCTTCCTCCCAAAAAATAAGGTAGTAACTTGAGCAACTTCGTAATGGAATAGATCAAATGTGAACAAGTAGTCCAAGGACCGGATAAAATCACCAAAATACGAATAGCGGTTTGACTGTTAATCCTCTGGCTATGATATGCAAGTTTTAAAGAATCTTGTTCCCTATCTTGGGAGAGATAGAAAGCTGGGGAATACTATATCTAATCTTAGCTAGAAATGGAAGTCCTGCCACACCTATGGAAAGAGTCTGCCTCGTCAGATTGCCAGAAGCTATTTTTGATGATGATGAGAATATTTCCAATACCAGCTCTGCTTCACTGTGGGATGAAGAACAAACTCCTAGAGAAGCTTCTGAAATTCAGTCCAAAACATATGCAGAATTATAACCTGGGGCGAGATCAGAGGATACTCTCAATGTAAAGTGAAACTTATCTCAAATTTGTTAGGCAGTGTGAAATTGAGAGTGGTTTCTGAAATAAGATCCCTGTCAGAACTGACATAAGCCAGGATAACATCTGTGTTGCAGGACCTAATGGAGGGCATTTCCTGCACATACACCAAATTCTTTAGGATTACTACAAACCAGAACCAGGCAGCTATTCTGCTGTCTGGGCAAATCTAAGCATAACTCCTCAACCTTATTACCGATGGCTGAGATGGGCCTATTAAAAGTTAGAATAGCAAGCAAACGGCTGTACCCCTCTTCTTTTACTCAACAACAACAATATATTTGTCATCTGGGTGAGACCAGAGGATACCTCGTGTAAAGTGAAACTTACTCAGATTTGTTAGGCACATACTCTAAACCAGGATTACAGCTGAATTCCTGACATATCTTCTATGACGCTGGACAGTGGGACCCAGAGTGAAACATAATGTCCTCTAAAGGTTAATCCTGTAGGCTCATCCTCTTTCTATGAAGGACATTCTATATGAGCTAGTAGTGATGGAAGAGGATCTCCACCAAATGCTAATATGTATTTTGTAGTGGTTAGGAACATAGTGATTTTTTTCTCCCTTATTTTTGATAATTTTTTTTGTATTTTTAAGTTTTCTACAATTAGAATGATCAAAAAGAAATAAATAATATGTTTGGAAGCAAAAGTAGGCTGGGGCATCCAAATTCTTTTGATTATACACTTTCTCAATTAAACACTTTTGATGGTCTTTCACTGGCTGATGATCTCAGGGTTCTATATGCCCTCTTGGTAAAAGTTTTGGTTTTTTTTCATTAGGAGCTGTGATTCCAGGTTTCATATGTTCCCTGATAATTTCCAGCTATTTTTTTCTAGTGTTCTTGACAGGTCTGATTAGACTGTCATTGTTCCATTAACCCCATAATTCAGTGGACAGAGAGTTCAAAGTTTTCTTTTGCTTTCATGATTAGTGTTATTGTCACTGCAGTTTCTTTGCAGGAACTTTATTAAGCCATATCTTCTTATAAAGGTTAGTTTCTTACACTAGATAATAGATAAATCCACTTAATAAGGAACATGAAAAGAATGATAATTATACTAACAACGATGAACAAATGAGGCACAGCCTACCACTCTGAATTCTGGCTTTCCTGCTTTTTCTGAGGAGCCCTGTCCTACAATACAGAGCACAAAGCCATCTGCTATGTAGGCAGAGTGAGACTAACACCAAAGTACTGGTGAAAGTCTAAGGAGACTTCAAGGATTTTTTGTTAAATGTATACAAATGATACAGATGCTCGTCTGTGTATTTATATAGAGGACATTTCTCTGTCTGTTATCAATGGTTAATCTTGGATACTTCTTGAGATGGATATGCTGGTGTTGGAAAGTTCTAGGAATGATAGCAAGGAAAATACTTTAAAGAAGGGGCTTGGGCCAGCAAGAGGGCTCAGCAGTCTAAAGCGCTTGCTTAGGCAAGCTTAGGCAACCACAGGAAGCATAATTCCATCCCTGGCACCACATGCTGCACCAGCCCCACCCCCAGGGCAGGCTGAGCCATCCATAATATAAATAAATAAATAAATAAACAGACAAACAAACAAATGGCTTTATAAAGACCATATTTATGTTCTTTTAAAAAAAATCATAACTGCAAACCTTATCTGAGTAGTTAACCTGAGTATAGAATGGAACAGGCAACTCAAAATTTCAGGGTTTACATTAGTTTATGTATGTTGGGGCTAGACTAAAGCTCAGAAAGCCCTAGTTGGAGGAAGAAACTTCTGTGGTACATAATTAGAAAGTGATCATTTAGTCAGCCTTTCATCTGTACAGAAATTCAGCTCAATAAACACTTGATGTGGGTACTCCCTGTATACCAAAAACTATACTGGCATTGAAAAATACAATAGTCCCTGGCATTAGAGGGCTAGGTGAGAAAAGCTCAGAAACATAATCACCAGCATCAGGCACTGTAGTAATTCTATGACAGGGAGCCTTAACAAGTAAGAATACTGAGTGTTGGCTTTTCAGAACACCTGTGAAGGCTTCTCAGAGGGATATGCTTGGGGATGGGAAAAAATTAGTGTCTGGGATATGGTATTCCCAGAGGATATCATCCAGCCTCTAGCAAAGTATCTCTGGACTCCAGAAGCATGGTCTAACAAGAAGGGAGAAGAAACAGAATTTCATTACAGTGTTGAACAAAAATCTCTACCATTTTATATTTTGTCCTTGTTCTATCTCTAACAAAAACAAACAATAGCAACAAGCACAAAACAAAACATATCTGCTTTTTTTTTAATATATAAGCCTTGAAAATGTCTATAGGTCCCTTTTCCTTTATCTGTAAAATCATGAAATTATGTCAGGTATTTCTGCAGTATCTTACAAGTCTAGAGCTTCTCATTTCCCCTTTTCTGTGGTACATACCCCATTTATTCACTTCTGTCTGTACAAGGTCTGGCCTCTAGTTACTAATTCTCTTGACCACTCTCTGCTGCAGAGACTCTAGTTAGCCAGGCCAATACCTGTGCACACACTTTGGGTAAGTCCTTTTCAGGACTGACATGTCCCAGAGCAGCCTGCAAGGCAGGTCCTGTTCAGTGACTTTATGTGCTGTCTTGTTAGTTTGATGATGGTTGAAAAGTACCTATTTTTTCCATCAGAATAAGTGATTCCAAGACCTCAGAATTTTTTAAGACTCAAATGGCAGTTTTTATATTTTTCCCCTTACACATTTACATTTTTTTCTTATTTCTTCAGTCTTTGCAAGTAAATGTAAATTAAATTTATTGCCACTACCAAGGTTGTGGCTGTTTGAAATGCTAGTGAGGTCAATAGGATCCTTTGATGCTTCACTGGATATTATCCTCCCATGACACAGCCATTAACCTGCACAACCACTGTTGGCTGTGGGCCACATAAGGGCTCAGACATCTTAACAATTTCACCTTTTTCCATTTACATCATGAAACTCTCAGAGCCTTGCTGTTCTCTGTTTGTTATGTCCCAGACATCCACCTATGAGTAGTAATTATATCAAGAAAGAAAAATTCATTTGAGATCATCTCTGTGGGTTCATATAGTGATTACAGTAGTGTTTTTTAAATCCATCTCAGATCCTTCAATAAATTAAGTGAAGGTAAGTCAAATTCCTTGGAAAATATTTATGCAGTAGGTTTTTCCTATGATCTTTTTTTAAAAATAATTATTGATATAAACTTAAGTTGATAGGACACAAGTTTTCAGTAAATTATCAAAGATCCCTGATAGAAACTTTCAGTCTGCTCTACAATGGGCAGGGTAGGAAATGCAGACCTGAACTCAAGTGATCTCATCAAGAGTCAGTGCTGTGTGCTCCTCCCTTCTGGTAAGCATACAGTAAAAGGGAGCAGACATAAGCTATAATCATAGGTACGAGAGATATTGGCTTATGGGAGAAAAAAAATAAACATGTTAACACTGCAGAATTCCTAGGTATTAGAAAAAGTAAGCATTGTGTGTTGGAGGAACTCATCAACAAACCAGAGATTATTTGGGGTTTTTTTGTTGTTGTTGTTTTGTTTTTGATTTTTTGAGACAGGGTCTCACTATGTAGTTCAGGCTGGCCTTGAGCTCACTTTTGTAGCCCACGCTGGTCTCAAACTCACACCAGATCCTCCTGCCTCAGCCTCCCAAGTGCTGGGATTACAGGCACGAGCCACCACACCTGGCCTAACCAGAGATTATTTGAAAACAGAATGAAGTTCCACAAGTCTTAAAATGATGAGGTAACAGTATGGACAAAATTCCTACTCAGTATCTCTTTCAACCCTAGTAAAAAAGTCATGATTGTATCAAAGACTAAATTTAATCATACTGTTAGTAAACAAACAAACAACAAAAAATAAATAAATAAATAAAATTGATCCCTAAGTTATCCAGCTATCCAAGTGATCCAGTTGAAATAGAAAGTTGGTAATTAAACATTAGAATTCATCAATCACAACATTTTACAATATGTTCTTACATTATTTTGCCAATCAAAATAATGTTTTATTTACTTTGTTTATCCAGAATATTTATGTATTTATTTATTTATTTATTTATTTATTTAGCGGAATCGGGGATTGAACTCAGGCCCTGGCACTTGCCAGGCAAGTGCTTATTCTACTGAGCTATCTCTCCAACTCCTAGAAAATTCTTTTAGTACCCCCAAAGATATTGCATTAAAACCTTGAATAAACATTTTAACCCTCGTACATATTATATATACTGCTTTTTTTTTTTTTTTTTTTTGGTGGGACCAGGGTTCAAACTCACAACCTTGCACTTGCCAGGCAGGGACTTGTGCCACGGAATTACCTCCCAGGCCCCTTATACTGCAGTTCTGAAATAAGGATAACGTTATAATTAAAATAGTCTTTTAGAACTCACTGATCTAGTTATTTAATAAATTAACAGAAAATAATACTTTTCTATTCTTTCTTGTGATAACCTGTGTGAACACATGAACCCATTTTAGATAAAGTAGCTCTTTCCATGCAACAAGACAATCTTTTCAACTGCAGAACTTCTTTCTCTGTCAGCCAGTACTTGGAGTTTTCATTTTCTTGTCTTAATAAAAATAATAACATAAAAGAGAAAATTTTCCTGTATTTTAGTAATATCCTTTCCCAATGAAATGTGATCTCCCCACTGTTAACTGGAATGAGATCAAACCTTCATACATCTGGCATGTAGAGCTGATATGCATGTATATAATTACCATTTGCTGAGAAGCAGTGCAGTGCCACCATGATATGCAACACCATGAGCTAGACTGCATGGGTTTGAGCCTGTGTAGATTTCACTGACTTTACTAATTTTCCATAGGCAAGTTACTTATGCTCTTGAAGTCTCAGTTTCCTTGTCTGAAAAATGAGAAAGACAGTATTACCAAGTCCATAGGATTATATGGATAATTAAAGACAACATATATACCATTTTTAGCAAAGCTCCTAGCACTTAATAATCACTTAATCTAGTGAGTTGTGGTGGCACGCTCCTGTAATCCCAGCACCTGGAAGGCTGAGACATGAGAACCTTTGCAAGTTAAGGCCAGCCTCAACTGCATCAAGGCGCTGACTCAAACAAAAGTCACTTAATACATTGCAGTCAGCATTGTTGCTGTTATTCACAATATATTGTAGCATATATATATATTCATTCTATATGTTTTTCTTCTAAATCTTTTTTTTTTTTTTTCTTGTTTCAGAACCTTTGTTTATTCACTCATTTTTATGGCCGGCTCAGCCCGCCAGGAGGGCAGGGCTGGCGCAGCACATGGTGCCGGGGATCGAACCGCGGTCCCTGAAGCCGCCCAAGCTTTCCCAAGCAGGCGCTTTAGACCACTGAGCCATCCTGCCGGGCCCCTTTTTTGTCTTTTTGAGACAGGGTCTCACTATGCAGTTTTGGCTGGCCTTGAGCTCACTTTTGTAGTCCAGGCTGGTCTTGAACTCACACCGATCCTCCTGCCTCAGCCTCCCGAGTGCTGGGATTACAGGCGTGCGCCACCATGCCCGGCTTCTCTTCTTCTAAATCTTAAGTGGTTACACAATCCATCATTCTTCTTACTCTGTCTTCCTAAATTCCTTTCTGAGTCATTCCAGGTGGGGGTACCAAAGGTGATTGGAATTCCTTGCAAAGAACCTGTCATGCAGGATGTAGCACATACCCTGCTGCAGCTTTAGTCCTTTTGTTCACATCCCACACCTGATTGCAAATATGTCAAAGCACCCTAGGAATCCGGAGAACAAGATAGGATAACATTACTTTTATACTAAGCAATTTGGTAGAATCAATGAAAAAAGTAATTATCAATCTCTTAAACAAAATATAACCTATTATGAAAGGTAATGTGGTTTCTTGGAAGAGTAAATTATGTCTGGCACTTAAACAAGATTACAATTTATCGATCTGTTCAAGGAACACATGATTAATTGAAAAGATCCATGTGATACAAAGAAAACTGAATCATCATAGCTTTCTTTTCAAAGAAAAGAGCAGAGGAAGAGTAAAATTGACACTTCTGTGATGTCAGAATAGAAAAGAGTATTCCCAGAAATCAATTTTTGGAGCAAAAAATCATACACCATGATTAAGAGCATTGGATCTTGTAGTTGAATGCTCAGCTCTGCCACCACCAGCTCTAATCCCATGGGAAAATTGGCTTCTCTGTAATTTCAGTTCCTCTGAGAGTTAAACAAACAAAAGTTAAATAATGTCTTACCCCACTATTCTATAATAAATGCACAGTTCAAAGTAAAATATCTCCCTTACCCCCATCAGCAGCAGTGGCATTATCAGCATCTAAAAACCATCTTAAAAAAATAACTGCACAGTGAGATTTCCCATTGTGCTGGTGACAGTGATGGACTAAGTGGGTGACTAAGTAGATGAGAACAGACTCTGTAGAAATAGGAGAAATGGGAAGGTGAGTTTTTTAAATTCATTTTAGGGGCCCGGCAGGATGGCTCAGTGGTCTAAAGCGCCTGCTTAGGAAAGCTTGGGCAGCTGCAGGGACCGCAGTTCGATCCCTGGCACCACATCCTGCCCCAGCCCTGCCCTTAGGGCAGGATGAGCTGGCCATAAAAATAAATAAGCAAACAAAAGTTCTGAAATAATAAAATAAAAAATTCTGTAAAAAAAATTCATTTTAATGAGAAACAGTATAAAATAACAATGAAACAGTTTCAAAACAAGTTAGTAGGATGGTTGTAATAATACCATGCATATTGTTGTCTTCATAATAGTTATTCAGAATACAAAATGCAGAACTGATATCTTGTCTAAACATTAGTACAAACTTTTATTCTCAGTGCACTAAGACAAAGTAGTTATATTTCTATCCTAACTCTTCTTGTGTATACATATATTTTTTTTTCTTTTTAAAGTTTAATACTAAGAGAAAATATCATACCATGTCTTATAAGTAGATTCTAGGTCAAAGATACAGTATGAATCATAAAAAGTATAATTAAACAATATTCAGAAGATCAAATATTAATTAAAACTAAATATTTCAAAACAACATTCCAAAATTCAAATCAAATCGTCAGTCCAACTAAGAAGTCAAAATGTTGTATATCATATGTACAAATCTGTAATCAATTCAGAGTACTCGCATAGTATTTGAATAGGTGAATATATGCAAAGATATCAACTAAGAAAAAGTTTCCATGTTAGTAAAGAATTGCTAAGAATAAAACATAAATACTCGAATGGCAAATGTATGACCAGAACTTCTAACAATTTTGGGATAAGATATTGCACAAAGTTCTAGTATGTTATCTAGTATGATGTCAGCAGTGTCCATGACACTTACTGGTGGCCAGGTGTCACATATGGGACTGAGCTACTGCTATTTCCTTGATAACCACCCTGTACAACCAGACAGAATCATGACTCATAGGATGCAGAACAAGTCCATTTGTAGAATATGCTGATGGATATATTCTGCTGCTGTATACAAAATAGTGGAAGGCCTGCTTTTGTATACTTCTTTTCCTTCTGTGTTTAATTGTTTGCCGTATATGGTGGGTTCTTTCTATTCTCCTTCATGGAGTTGTGCTCATTTTGATCCCTGTCTAGAATATCTTTTAGTAAACTGCAGAGTTGGCTTTGTCATCATGAAATTATTTAGTTGTTCTTTGTCCTGGAAGTATTTCACTTCTCCATTGAACTTGAAAGAGAGTTTTGCAAGGTATGTCAGTCTGGGCTGGAATTTGTTTTCTTCTAAGACTTGAAGTGCTTTGCTTCATGTTCTTCTTGACTTGAAGGTTTGTAAAGAGAAATCTGCCATTCTACAGGATTTTCCTTTATTTTATTTTTTTTATTTTTTTTTATTTTTTTTTATTTTTTTATTTATTTATTTATTTATTTATTTTTTTTGTCTTTTTGAGACAGGGTCTTGCTATGCAGTTCAGGCTGGCCTTGAACTCACTTTTGTAGCCCAGGCTGGTCTCAAACTCACACCTATCCTCCTGCCTCAGCCTCCCAAGTGCTGGGATTACAGGCGTGCACCACCACACCCAGCTAGGATTTTCCTTTAAATGTGATCTTTTTCTTTTTTCTAGCAGCTTTTAGTATAATGTTTCTGTGCAGAATTTCTGGAATCTTGATTATTGTATGTCTGGGTGTGGTTTTAATTGGATTGATTTTATTTGGAGTTCTATATGGTTCAGTTACCTGAATGTCAAATTATTTTCCATATTTGGGAAGTTTTCTGCTATTACTTCTGCCCATATTCTTTTTATATAATTTTTACAGCATCCTTCTTTCTCATTGATGCCTATTAGTCTTATATTGTTCATCTTTGCATCATTTTATAGATGTTGAATTATTTTTTCTTGCATCCTAGTTATTTTTAAGAGATCTTACCTAGTTCTTACTAGCTGCAATAGTGTCTTTAAGGTCTGAAAGTCTATTTTCAATTTCATTGAAACGTTTTTGTCAGCTTGTGATTGAGGTTTTAAGTTTCTGTATAGCACTTTGAATCTGCTTCATACATTCTATTACTTTCCTATACTACTCATTCAAAGATTCCATCATTTTTCTGTTCTCTATTTTTTTAATCAGTGTCTTCTTTAGAAGCACTTCATACTTCTTTGATTATAGGTATTATTTCTTTTTTTTAACTTCAGAAATTATTTCTGATCTGATTTCCTCTATACCTTTCTTTTGTTCCTTTACTTCAGATGCTATTATTTCAGTGATTTCCAATTTCTTCTAGCTGTTTTCTCCTGTACTTGTTCTGGGTGGGCTCGGGCTTGACAGTGCATTTTGCACCTTCTCTTTGTCATTTTGTATAGCCCTGCCTTCTGACATTTTGTGTAGAGCTTTAGTAGAGGCCTTGCCTTAGCACCAGATCTGGATCTACCACGTTCAAACTTGTCCAGGTGGGTGTGGCTTGGGTCTGGCTGCTGAGCTCCACTTTTTCCTGCTGCAGCCCTTGGAGGTGAACCTGTTGTGCCACTTTGGCAAAATGTACTGTTCCTGTAACAGCTGGGTGGGTCTTGTTTCTAGTCTCTCTGCAGGGAGTTCTGCTGTAGTTTTCTACACTGACCCTGTCTGATGGATGAAGTTCTACTCAAATAGCAGGCCTGGCTGCTGGGTGAAATGAGTTTCCAGTGGACCCAGCGTGGTCTCATTCATGTACCGGGCCTGGTTCCTTGGCAATGTGAGTTTTTACTTAAACAGTGTTATGGTTTATGCATAGGTGTCCTCCCAAAGCCTCATGCAGTCATAGGGCAGCTTCTGGAGTTTATAATTGATTATTATGGAAATGGGTGCTGCCCCTCTCCTGGGCCAGGTGATTTGCATTTCAGGGTAAGAAAGGAAGTTAACTGCTTGAGCTGCTGCTACCTCACCTTTTGTTTTTTCTCTTAGCTGCCACCACGAAAGGTTATTTTCTGCCCTGTGCCTCTCTGCCTTGGAGCTTGTTGAATATGGACTGAAACCTCCAGTAACTATGAACTAAATAAACCTTTCCTTCCCTCATTTTGAGTGTTGGGTATTTGTCTAAGCAATGAGAGAGAAGAGTAACTAAGACAGACAGGTACAAAATAAAATATTTGAGGAAAAGGACTAATGTTTTCTCTACCAAAAAAAAAAAAAAATAGACAAGGAAAACTCAGAAAATAGGAGAAGCCAAGGAAGCTCCAAGTAGCTGCTAAACCAACTGTGGACCAGTTTTGAGCAGCAGAATACAGATTTGGTAATCTCATGTGGTAGGAAAGTCTTCAACTTCTTTTTGAAGTAAACCTTCCTATTTCCTACTGGTGGTTCCTCTATGTACATTTTTTTAGCTCCTTCTCTGATTTCTGTGTCTCTAAAATAGACCATTGTACACCAGGCATGGTGGTGCATGCCTGTAATCCCAGCATTTGGGAGGCTGAGGCAGAAGGATCAATGCAAGTTCAAGACCAGCCTGGGCTTCATAAGTACACTCATAGCAAGCTTGAACTGCATAGTGAGACCCTTTCTTAAAAAGACATAATAAATAAATAAACAAACAAACAAATAAAATAGACCACTGTTAGAATCAAAATACTATCATTTATTTCAGGAGGTGACCATATTCTAACATTCCAGTAAATTCAGGACAGTAAGCAGGACTGAGGCCCCTATCTTCAAGAGAACAGAGCCTACCAGGAGCAAGATAGGCTAAGTAGAAGGAGAAAACAAAACATGTGGATTAAAATCTGATCACCTCTGGGATTCCATCTCTCATTTATTCCTAATTCTAGCCTGAACAGATTCTCCCCAAATGGAGTTAAAACACCAGATTTATTCCTTGATACAGGTTTTGCTTTTCAGGGTCTCATCTCTGATTGAACAAGTTCCCATATCATGAGAGAAACCAGAGAAAAGCTTCTGGGTCTGAGGATGTGATGAAGTTCATCAGGCCAGAGAGCTTTTTGGATATTTTTGGTTTTTTAATTTTGGTTCTCTTGTTGTTGTTGTTAATGGTCCCACTATATTCTGGTTTGTTTGTTTGTTTTTTTTTAATTTTGGTTCTGTTGTTGTTGTTGTGATAATGGTCTCACTATATTCTGGACTAACCTTGAGCCCACTATATAGCCCAGTCTGGCCTTGAATTCACTATGTATGATCAGGCTAGCCTCAAACTCACTGAACCTCCTGCTTCAGCCTCCTAAATACTGAAATTATAGGCTCACACCATCACACCTGGCTCAGAGAGTTTGAAGAGTACTCAGACCTTAACAGACAGGAGAAATGGCAGGGTCTTTTCAGGGCTATTGTATTAGAGAGGAGGCAGATGGGGACTGGGACTTAAATCAGTTTACTAGTTTGTCACCAAAGTTAACTAGTTCTTAACTAATTTTGACTAGTTCTTCTAATAATATAAAGCCTAAGTTGTGGTTGGAAAGTTAGGTATATACATGAGCAGTAAGGATAGCTGCAGGTTTGAAAAAAAGGATTTTTCTTTTAAAAACAAACAAATCACATATATGTGCAAAAAAAAAAAAAAAAAAAAGAGCCTTGTGTGTTGTGTTGTGTTGAGTTGAGTAGCTCCTTGAAATTCTCATTCGCAAGATATGTAACAGACTTGATGAGGGTGGTGGAGATAAAGAGAAAAAGGAAACACCAGATTCAGACTACTGGACAGATTTCACATTCCACTTATGTTATACCCGAAAACAGACTTCTGGGGTTCATTCTCCCAACTGAAACACGTAACCCTTCTGTGCTTTCTCTCACTGGGATACTTATCACATGCTACATCATGGATCCCGGCCTTTAGACCTGGGATCTTACTTAAAAAACCAACCATTCATAGAGTCAGTTTCGTAAAAACAACGAAAAACAAATTTGAAAAGAAGCAGCAGATTCTTTCATGTCTGCTGTCTTAGTAATTTTATTTGAATTTCTCAGAACTGACAGATGAGTAATGGACAACAAATTGTGATTTGAGCTATTATTAATATATTATCTCATAAAAGATTTATATTCAAAAATATTAAGGATGTTACAACTCTACAATTAAAAGGTAATAACCTAGTTTTCTAACAATGGGCAAAAAACTTAAACACTTTACAAAACTGCTATAAAATGCCCAATAATGTGCTTACTGTCATTAGCATCACTAATTAGCAGGGAAACACAACTTCAAACTATAATCAGATATCCCTTCAGACTCACTAGCAATGTCTAAAATTACACAGATGATAGTGCAGATGACAGTGAGGATGTTCAGCAACAGGAACCTTCATACCATCCTCTAGTAAACAAAACAGGATGTACAATGTTACAATCACTTTGATGAATTTTTTGATAATTACCTACACACCCCCTCCAGGACCCTCCAATTCCACTCCTAAGGAAATCCCAAACCCACACAAAGACTTCTTTGCATTAGAACTGTCATATCAACCTTACTCATAATGGCCACCCACACACTGGAAGTAACCAGAAGCTCATCAGCAGCAGAGCAGATGAATAGATTATGGTATATCAGGACTGGAGAGCACCCAGCTGTCGCACGGGATGAAGAGTGATGCACACAGCTACACACTATACAGCCTCAGTCATAGGAAGTTCAAGAGTGGGCAAAAGTATACCTACTGACAGAAGTGATGGGGAAATCAGGACATGGTATCTGGTGTTGGCAGGGCAGGGAGTGACAAAGAGAACAATGGAAGGGCCTATATTTATTTTTGGTGATGACTACATGAGTGTATAAAATTGTCAAAACTCATCTAAGTGAATACTTAAAATATATGTATATAAATTATATTTTATTTTTAAAAATAGTAGAGGGAAAGTTGTCCTTCAAAAATTATAAATGAATTCTCTCTCATATCTTCCATTTAACCTCTTTCTAGTTAGGGAATGAAGTACTACTCAAAGGTGGAGCTACAACAGAAACCTGTTTTGCCTTCCTCCCTGCTGGTTCCAGGTCCCTGGAGGTCTCACCACAATAAGCAGATACTGAGTGTCCCTGCTGAGTTCTGCAGATCCCTGAGTTGACCTGAAAAGATATGGGCCATGAAGTAGAAACCCAGGGCAGTGTACAGTTCTCCATCTTAACTTAAAAGAAATTACCATGCTTTCTTCTGTTTGTATTTTGATTGAAGAAAGGCCTTACTGTTAGACAACAAATAGAATCCTATGACCCAGATATCAGCCTCTTGTGAAGGACTGCTTGGCTTCCAAGCCAACTGTGCATGGCCCCAGCTTGGAGTAAAAGAGTACTTCTCTCACTTACCTTGAGCTGCTCCTCTATGCCCAGGGTCCAGTGCTTCCCCTGGAAAAATAGTGTTTGGTAAGGGAATATTACCTGTCATCTGAGATATGACCTAGCATAAGAAACTAGACTACTAAACTAGGGGTCTAGATATGTGCTTAGACTTCTGGGCCAAACTGCAAATATGGAACTCAGGTGCAACTTTAATTTTCACTCTTCAACAAAGGTGATAGATAGTACACATGTTATTGCCTTCACCGGGCTGTTGTAGAGGTGACATGAAATAGCAGATCTACAGATGATTCACATATTGGGTGAAATTATTATCTAATTCAGTACCTATCCTGTGGATGAATGTAGAAAAATGTAAAGGAAATGTAGGATTTAGTCTATTTGCAGGGAACTAACAGTAGACTAGGTTAAGCCACCTGAGTTAAGGTGTCAAGCAGCCCACTAGCTAATTCATGCTAGAGCTGTGTTCCCGTTCATGAATGCTTCAGTCTTCATTATAAGCATTAATGCTCTTCAATTGATTATAATCTACTTGAAGTTTTAGGAGGTTGCTGTACAGTACATTTATACCTGAGTTGGTCATTATTTCCAAGTATCAAACTTTGTGATGGAGGAAGAAGGCTGCACAGTGGAATACAGGAACCAGAATGGGTGTCACTGGGTTGATGTATTCCAGCATTTTAACTGTATATGCAACCTTGAGCTAGTCTCTAGACTTTTCCAGCCCTCAATTTCTGTCTCTGAAATAGCTTCAGCACTTAGCATCTGAGGACCTCTCCAGTGATGAGCTGTTTTTAGAGCATCAGTTGTAGGGTGGTAGACAGTCTGCAGCAGACTTTGGACAAGTCTAACTTCATCTTCTGTAATACAGACCCAGAAATCCCCATGCTGCCTGCTTCAGTGAGTGATGGTGGGGATTAATGGGATGAGTGCACAGAAACTTAATAAACAAAAATTTAGACCATGATTGTTTGCTGCTCTTTGCTGTTGCTTCAGCCATTGAAACACACAGTTCACTTTTAAGGCCACATATATTGGCTATAGTCTAATGGTCAAAGAAATGTGGAGCAAAGACTACGTATAGGTTGGGTTAGTTGATAAGGCTTGGAAGTAGCAAACTTCAACATAGCAGTCTTTTGTGGGTCCAGCAAGCCTGTTCTGATGATGGTGATGGTTCCTTACAGGTGACAGCAGAGCTGGATGCCTGGAATGAAGACTTGCTCAGGCAAATGAATGACTTCAACACAGAAGATCTGACCCTGGCAGAGCAGAGGCTACAGCGCCACACAGAGCGGAAACTAGCCATGAACAATATGACCTTTGAGGTCATCCAGCAGGGCCAGGATCTGCACCAATATATCATGGAGGTCCAAGCCTCAGGTAAAGACCTGTTCTCTTGGTAGGAGAGATGACAGAAACAAGGAGATCATTTAGCTCCAAGGAGCACTTTTACATTATTCATTGATTTTTATTCCTCCAGAATAAAAAAATTTACTTAAGTTTTAAGGAAAAAGAAACTAAAGTCATTGAGTGCCAAAGCAGCTTGTCCAAGGTTGTCTAGTGAGAAAAAAGGGTATAAACAAAGGTCTCCTGGTATTTCAAATAGAATAGGAAAAATAGTGATGGAAATCAGTGTAGATTTTTTGTTTTTAAGTGGTAGCCTGGAGGAACAAGTTAAAAGCAGCCAAAAATTCATGGAATGGTACTCATATAGGCAGCTGACTCCTATTCTATCCCCATCCCTCCCCCTAACAGTATTTCCTAACCTACTCTCTACTCCTAGGCAGTCTCCTGCTGTCAAGCTCATGATTCCCAGAGTCTTCAATTTTTTAGCACTTGTCCATGGATGAATGTGAGCAGTGTTGCTAAAAACTTGTGACAAAATCATATAGTTTTATAACTTGTGAGAAAAATATAGCTGTTACCCCAGGTTAGCCTCTTCCTACTTAAGATTTTTTTTCATAATTCATTTTTAAAAATGTGTGATTTTACTATGTCTACCACTCTTCAGGACAGCTTTCAGCATTAGGAATGGAGAAAGCCATAGCAATCCCCAATGACAGGTGGTCGAGAAGATAAGAGCCACTTATCTGACACATGCAACAGAGTTGGCAACCCAGGACTCCTTCCAGCCAGTCCACTCCATTGCATGCCTACCTAAGTGCTTGAGGCAAGCAAGAGTAGTGGCCACCAACTCCTTACTTAATGCAGTGGAGTCAAGTCCCTGCTGACTGAAGATAATTAAAATTATGAGAGTTTCAGGGAGATCTTAGAAATCCTACTAAACTTTAGGGCTCTGTGTTTCTTTTGGTGACCTGAAAGAGTTATAGCTATACCTGTTTTCTAAGGAATTCTAATTTTAATCAAAGGGGAGAGAATTTAGTAACTTTTGTTCACCATTGTCAGCATATTGCCTTGAACGGTGATCTGTGATGTGATCAGAGTGCCACTGTCTGTAAAGACAAGGCTGATTTACAGGAGTGAAGGATGTACTCACCTCAACCAGGAAGATCTACTCACCTTCAGTCTATCTAAGAACATTTTTTCAAAATGACAATGCCCAGGCCCCATGCCCAGATACTCTGACTTAACTACCTGGCCTTTGAGACTTGGAACTGTGCAACAAGGACTGAGAACTACTACTTTTTATTATAGTACTTAAATCATACAGCTGCCATCTATGAAATGTCCTAGGGCATGGCTCTCAAGGTATAGTCCCCAAATCAGCATTTTCAACATCACCTGAGTATCCACAGTATCAAAAAGAATTCTGGGAGTTGTCAGCTTCTGAGAACTATTTGTGCCTGGGGATTTACTGTGCTTGGCATCCACCTTAGCCATGAAAATAGGCAGATGGGCTGCCCACCCCCACAGTATCCTATTCTAGAAATGAGCTTTGTTAGAAGGTTTGGTTGGCCTCTCCAGGCCTCAACTGGCTGTTTCCCCTACTCATGCTGTAGCAGCACCCATGGGGCTTCGAAGAGGATGAGTCCAAGGGCTCTAGGAGAGCACAGGCTCTTCCCATGGCCTGGTCCTACAAAGAAGGCATCAGCCTAATCTCTGGACTTGCAGCAAGGGGAGAACAAAGTCATACCATAACTAAGAATTGGAGCAGGGTGAAAGGGAGGCCAAGGGAAGCCTCCTCCCAAAGATAGGTAAGTGGTTTGGGTATTTGTAGTGTTTGTCTAATGAGCTACATTTGGATTAAAGTTAGAAGACAGCCAAGTTCGTTAGTTTTTAGCTCTCCCTACTGAATTAATTAAGTGCTTATATTTTGATGATTTTTAGTATTAAATGGAACTAGGGAATTTCTATTTGTTCATTTTCAAATGTGAAGTATTTAACATGGAGCCATGTTTTCTGTAATCCTTCTGGTAAGTCAATAATTATAATCAAAGCAAAAGGCTTGGCATAAGTCAACATCAGCCATAGGAACAGACACAAAAAGAATTCTTGATCTATCTTTCCTCACTACAGTGTTATCTATTGGAGCCTCAAATTGGAAGGTGGTGGGGTTTTATGGGGGAGAAAAATATGCTGCCTGAATTTAAGGTCTATCCCCATTACTAATAAATGGTTTGATGTTGGAAGTCCCTTTTTATTTCTCTGTAGCCTTTAGTTTCTTCTGCTTTGATTTGTAAAGTCCCTTTCAATTCTCACATATTATTCAGGCTAAACACCCTTAGAAACCTTATCACCAATGAAGTCTGCCCGTGTGATTATTATAGTTATCCTTAAGAATAACACAAATGTTTAATCAAAGCATCAAGTTCTCTAAGCAGATTTTTAAGGGAAAATGCTAGGGGTTTGTGATAGTGAAGTTTAGAATTTGCTATGCCTGAGAAGTGCCTGGCCCCAGAAATTGAAAATATTGAAGTATGTTCTTAAGATACCTTACACCTGGGCCAGTGCGATAACTCAGTGGACAGAGCGCCTGCTTAGACAAGCACAGGGATTGAGGTTTTATCCCTAGCACCATGTGTGCTAAGCGGGCCACAGAAACTGGGCATAGTGGCACACACCTATAATCCCAGTTCTGGGGAGGCTAAAAACAGGAGGATCACTATGAGTTCAAGCTGTGTAGTAAGATCTTGTACCAAATACATTTAAAAAAAAATAATAAGATAAATTACTTCTTTCAGGAAACATTCTCCTTGGGCACAAAGATTAAGAAAACAGAAAACAGAAGAAATTGGTTGAGTTCCCAGCCACCCATCTTAACTACCTGGGCATACTTGAGTATATCACCCAATGTCTCTGAAGTTCCCCTTTTCTCTAAGAACTGGTGATCATAGGTATACCTGCCACATGGTCATGGAGAGGGTGCAATTGGATTAGACATGAGCCAGGGAAAGAATTCAATCAAGCTCCACAGCAATCCTATGTAATACTTATATTCTAGCATACTCTGCATTCTGTGGTGGTGATTTGTGTTATGTTATTCTCTCCAGAAACATGAGGCAGTTTATTTACACTCTCCTAACAGAGAGATTATGTCTTACACCCTGCAAATTCTCAATAATCATGTTTGCAGAACTACTTAAGAATGAGTATCACTGTGGGTGGAACAAATGTAAGTAAAAATAATGGACTACAAATAACTTTATTTCATAAAAAGAAAAAAAAGAAAGATTTCTGGTTTTTCAAAATAAATATTACTACAGGCTTAACAGGAATATAGACCTGGTAGAACCAAGAGAAGAAAAATAGAGCCTTGCTTCCCAGCCTGGCTGCATATTTAGAAGCACCTGATGTGATTCTTAAAAAATACCAGTATCTGGCTCATACCCCTCAAGGAATCTTACTTAATTGTTCTGTGGTGGGCCCAGTTTTTTTTTTTTTTTTTTTTAAAGCTTCCCAAGTGATTCTAATGCACTAACTTAAAAACGTTGATCTAAAAACCTGATTAAAGGACTTTGTCATTCCTGACCTGGATGTTACAGAACGATAGCAGCACAGAAGGAAGACATGGTACAGGGGAGAAAAAAATTTGTTCTAGTTATTTAGAAACACAAATCATTGGAAAAACCCGTCACAGGTATAGACAGTGTGTCCGGGAAGACTCAGATCTGACCCTGGACCACAGCAGCATCTCTCAAGAAAATTAGAGTGATACAGATATAAATCATTAGGAGAGCACTTGCTTAGCATGTGTGAGGCCTTGAGCTCAATCTCCTGTACCGCAAACAATTATTTTTAAAGGAAGAGCTGGGCGTGGTGGCTCACGCCTGTAATCCCAGCACTTGGGAGGCTGAGGCAGGAGAATTGGTGCGAGTTCGAGACCAGCCTGGGCTACAAAAGTGAGCTCAGGACCAGCCTCAACTGCATAGTGAGACCCTGTCTCAAAAAGACAAAAATAAATAAATAAATAAATAAATAAATAAATAAATAATAAAAATAAATAAATGAATGAAGTAGTATCTCCAACATTGCAACCAAGGAAAGCAGAGTAGCACTTTAGGGGTGGCCTTGAGCCCTAAATAAACATGAGAGCAGAGTGTTCTTTAGTTGAGTGAAGCAAAATAGTATCACTGTTTCCTTGGGATATGACCACTGTGACATCTCATCCAGTAGCTCACAATTTTGGCTGCCTATTGGAACCATCTCAGAAGCTTTAAGAATTACTGACAGTTGGTCTCAGCCACAGGAACTATGCTGCTCTGTCCAGGATGTGGCTAGGACATAGTGATTTTTTTAAAGTGCTCAAAATGAATCTCATTTGATCTGGAATTGACAGAACTAATGTACTGATATTCCAGCCACTGTAGTTTATAATGATATACATTAAGCAAGTATATAAGCATCTGCTGGTAGATTTTATAGTTACATTTTATATGACCCATTTGATAGTCCCATGAGTAATTTGCAAATTACATACCACAATCTCCCCAAGGAAAAGAGAAAATGGTATTTTGAGCTACCTAAATACCAAGCACCATATATACTATATCTCGTCCATATCATTGTTGTGATTCCATTTAACAGATGACAAGATTGCTCTACAAGGGTAAGAAGCCAAGCTCTGCTGTTAATAGGTTTCAGAGCACAGATTCATACCCAAGCCCATCGCTAACCAAAGCTCTCAGGTATTCTCTATCACAGAAGATGACCCCAACTCTTCACTAAAGATGCTGTTTATTTATCAATCATCTATTGATTGGGTGGTAAGAGTCAAGTACGGAATTAGGACCAGAGGAAGCAACATGAGAAAAAAAATGTGTCCCTTGTACCAGGGATCCAATGGTCCTATGACAGCAGGACAAAGTAATACATAAACAACAGTCATGCTGGAAGATGAGCACAGGATGCTGGGGGTACCTATGAAAGAAATCCTTGTTTTTTAGAGACTAATAAACTCCTTCATTCTAAATATATCCACTATTTGATGGAAAGAACATGTATATTGTACTAGCACTTATAGGAGCTTCTCCCCCTGACACCAAAAAAAGGACTATGCATAGTTCTATGAAGAGGTTGAGAACAACGATGTCAGCCTAAGCAAACTACTCACTGTTGATTGGTGCTTATTGACTAGTTGATGAGTTTTGGCTAAAACTCATATCAGTGTGCTTGGGAGCAAAGGAGTAGATATGTTAGTTTCTGTTCCTCTGGTTGTGGCTTGAGTAATCCTCCTATTTTATTCCCATGTGCTCTGGTCCCAGCATGCTGTGTTGTTTTGAGTACAGAGATGTGACAGGCCTCACTTTCATCTTTTGGATTTCCTGGGTTCATCTCACATAAAAAAAATATAAATAATGCAAGTGAAATGACAGGGTCCAAGTTGCCAAGCTGGCCGTGAGGCAATTGTGAATGTTGTCCCATGCATGTGCTGGTCTCTGGTGGGCTACTAGGCACAGAGTATATAATGTCTTTCAGTGTGACAAGGATGAACTGTAAGCTTTGCACAGAAAGACACTTGAACCAGAAAGTTCAACATATTAAACACTAGACCTATGCAGAATGAAGATGAATAAGTCAGCACTGTGCCTGAATGTGAAGAGGAGATGGGTTTTAAACTACAATTCTAGAAAAAAGACATAGGAGTTACGGGGCACTTCCCATGCCCTTCTCTGCAGAGGTAGAAATTTCTCAATTGAAAATAGTAACCAGAGGATATTGGCTGCCAAAAGAACTAGCTGTTCTTTTCTGTTTTCCATATATATCTCAGGAGCTAGGACTTGAAATTATGAAACTGAGAGAAAAAAAATCATACAAGGATACTGACATTATTATCATATAATACTAAAAAATATTTTTCCACTCTCCTATATTGTCCTTATATAAAGCACTATTTTTACCTTCATAAATAAATTTCCCTTTGAAGATGCAGACTTTCCTGTTACTCCCCTGACTGCACACTGCAGGTGTGTTGGTGGTGGTGAGATGCATTTTTGATGCTGTGAGTCAGAGTGATGGGATGTCTCCCAAAATGGAATTTATTTTTAACTAACCATGTGTTGAGATCGGCGGGTTCCTTTGGATTTGATCCCCCATAAATTTAAGAATTTGGCTTGGCCTTTAAGTCTGAGTATTATTGTTAGTTGCGTTCCTGTTTGCTGTGTCTTTGACAAGGTATTAACATCAGGACCACACCTGCTTTATTTCTTTGGTCATAGGTTAAAAGAGCTAAAGAAAAAACTTGTATAGCTCTTCCTGTAAGCAGCCTGTGGTGTCCTGTGAAAATGGTTCACTACACTCTCGACCCAGAAAACCCCACAAAATCATGCAAACAAGAAGCTCAAATTTTCGCATTCATTTTAAGAAAACACATGAAACTGTCCAGACCATCAAGGGTATGCATATCTGAAAGGCCACCAAGTATCTGAAGGCTATCACATTAAAGAAGCAGTGTGTGCCATTCTGACATTACAGTGGTGGAGTTGGTAGGTGTGCCCAGGCCAAACAGTGGGGCTGGACACAGGGTTGATGGCCCAAAAAGAGTGCTGAATTTTTGCTGCACATGCTTAAAGATACAGAGAGTAATGCTGAACTTAAGGGTTTAAATGTAGATTCTCTGGTTATTGAACATATCCAGGTGAACAAAGCACCCAAGATGCGCCACCATACTTACAGAGCTCATGGTCGGATTAACCCATACATGAGCTCCCCCTGCCATATTGAGATGATCCTTACTGAAAAGGAACAAATTGTTCCTAAGCCAGAGGAGGAGGTTACACAGAAGAAAAAGATATTCCAGAAGAAGCTGAAGAAACAAAAACTTATGGCACGTGAATAAATTAATTATAAAATAAATTCAAATAAAATTTAAAAAGAAACAACTTGTACAGAGCTGAGAGATTATACCACCAAGCAGAGTTAGGGGTCAGAGTAAGCAATTTAGAGAGTTACAATTTTCCCAAAGCTAAGGCTGTGACTAAAACTGGATCAGAAATAGACAATTGGAATCAAAGAATGAAATTCTGTATCATACTTATTATTTTTTAAATTATCTTTAAAATAAAATTTTAAAAAGTAAATAGAAAATAGAAAATATCAAAAAAAAAAAAAAGAAAGTTCCATAGATTGCAACTTCCATTAAGTCAGCGACACATAGGAACCAAGAAGGCATGAAAGTTGAAAGTTTAAAAAGAGAGTGAAGAACTACAAAAAGGCAGATAAACAACAAAAAAGGAGAACTAGGAGTGATCTATAGTTATTACATGTGTATTGATATATGCTGATTGTGTATATATGACAGAAATGCATACAATAAATATATGTGTATATAATATATGATTTAAATGCATTATCTCATGTAATACTCCCAATAGGTTTAACAAGTAGATTGCTTACGAGATAGGTGTATAAAAAGCCTAGTTTGCATATGAGGAAAACAAAGCTTCTGAGAGCTTAAGTAACTTGTCCAGTATCAGGATTCTAAGTAAGGAGTAGTTCTAAACCTTCCATGTTATCCTAGAGAGTTAAATAGTATGTACATAGAGTCATTTCACCTGCAGACAAAAAAGAGGTAACTTAAGGTAACTAAAGCAACCCAGTATGCAGTCTCACAGTTTGTAAATGATCCACTGAAGTAAGGCTACTTTGGACCTGCTAGTAATGTCTAAGTAGGAAACTTGGTGTGATGAGGAGAGAAAATATGTCATTGTCTGTTCTTGGATATTGGGAGAGAAATGTAGAAAGAGAAAACAGAGAGTCCTATGCCACACCATGAGGCACCCCCTGCCTTTGTAGATAAGCAGGCTATACCTCCCCCCACTTATATATCCTACAAAACTATTGTCTAAAACTGTTCTCTAAAACTAATGCAAAAGTCGGGACCCAGCAGGATGGCTTAGTGGTCTACAGCGCCTGCTTGGGAAGCTTGGGCGGCTTCAGGGACCGTGGTTCGATCCCCGGCACCACATGCTGCACCAGCCCAGCCCTCTGGGGGGTGGGCTGAGCCGGCCATAAAAATGAGTGAATAAGCAAAGGTTCTGAAACAAGAATAAATAAATAAATAAAATAAATAAAAAAATAAAACTAATGCAAAAGTAAGATAATTTCATGACAGAGCCACCTAACAGGGGCCAGGGAGATAGCTCAGTAAAATGGAATAAGCACTTGCCTGGCAAGCACAAGGTCCTGAGTTCAATCCCTGGTACCACCAAAAAGAAAAAGAAAAAAAGAGCCACCTAACAAGTTCATGAACAAACCAGCACTGAAAAAATTCTCAAGGCTATCCTAGAGAAAAATAATAAAGTTAGCAGGGACGAAAGGTCTAATAGAAGAAATATACCAGCTATGCTGAGCAGTTAAGTAAGGGGGAATGTAGGAAATCACCAACAGTAATAAAAGCAATAAAAGAAATGTCAGCAATTAAAAAAATAAGTCAAGGGCCCAGTGAGATGGTTCAGCAGTCTAAATCGCCTGCTTAGGAAAGCTTGGGCAACCACAGGGACTGCAGCTTGATCCCTGGCACCACATGCTGTGCTAGCCCCACCCCAGGACAGGCTGAGCCAGCCACAATAAAAAAAAGGTCAATACCTAATAGTAATAACTCTCAATGTGAATGATTTTAATTCCCCAATCAAAAGGCACAGACGGCCAGAACAGATCAACAAAGTATAATAATATACTGTACAAAAGGAACACAATTAACTCCAAAAGAAATTCATATAATAAAGATCAAAGAATAAAAAATAATATTCCATGCTACAGTAACCTGTTAAAAAGCATAGTTAAAAGGTATAGTTATCCTATATTTAAACAAAGTGAACTTCAAGCCAAAACTAATCAAAAAAGGCAAGGACAGTCACTACATATTAGTTAAGGGAACAATCCAACAGAGAGAAGTAACAATTGTTTATGTATATGCACCAAACAATCATAAAACAAGTAGTACTAGACATAAAAGACCAGATAAACATAAACACAATTATAGTGGGGGATCTCGGTACCCTACTATCACAAGCAGATGTATTAACTGGACAAAAAAAAAAACCTAGCAAATAACCAAATTGAACAAAACTTCCAAACAAATGCATTTAATCTCTACAGTGTTCCACACAATAACAGAATACACATTCTTCTCAGTGGCACATGGAACTTTTTCCAAAATAGACTGCACACTACCCAATAAAGCAAATTTAAGTATATGTAAAAGAACTGAAGTAATACCATGCATATTACCAGATCATAATGTAGTGAAACTAGAAATTAGCAACATACAATTCATATATATACATATATATATATATATGAATTATCAACCAAACCAAGAATATTTGAAACTCTGAATAATCAAATGATAAGCAATTAAATTCGAGCAATAATAAAAAGCCTATCAGCTAAGAAAAGCCTAGGTCCAGATGGATTCACTGCTGAATTCTATAAAAACTTGAGGGAAGGGCCAGCCTGATAGGTCAGCAGGCTAAAGCACCTGCTTAGGCAGAGTGCAGTGGCCCAGATTCAATCCCCAGCCTGCTGTGATGGTGCACACCTGTAATCATAGCACATGGGAAGCTGAAAACAGGAGAATCACTATAAGTCCAATCTACATAGTGAGACCCTGTAGACCTGAGAGACCCTGTCTTAAATACAGAAGAACAAAACAACTTCAGGGAAGGTCTAGCACCCATACTTCTCAAGCATTTCACTGAAAGGAAAGTATTCCCAAAGTCAGATCTGAAAACTACCATTACCTTAATTCCAAAACCAGACAAGAGCCCCACCAATAAAAGGAACTATAGACCAGTCTCTTTAGTGAATATAGACACACCTCAACAGCATACTGGCAAACAGAATGCAATGAGTCATCAAAAAGATCATATATCATGACCAAGTAGGCTTTATCCCAGGGATGCAGGGATGGTTCAACATACACAAATCAGTAAGTGTAATGCATCACATGGGCAGGACCAAGGACAAAAATAGCATGATCATCTCAGTAGACACAGAAAAGGCCTTTGACAAAATATAACAGTTTTGATGATAAAAAATTGAAGAAAATAAGTAAGAAGGACTTTATCTCAATCTGATAAAAGCCATACATGGCAAAGCTACTGACAAAGTCATATTGTCAGGAAAACTGAACGCTTTGCTTCTAAAATAAAGACTAAGGGCTGGCAAGATGGCTCAGCAGTCTAACATGCCAGTCTAGACAAGCTTAGGCATCTGCAGGGACCACAGTTTGATCCTTGGCACCACATGCTGCACCAGCCCCACCCACAGGGCAGGCTGAACTGGCCATAATACAAAAAATAAATAAATACTTAACTTAAAAAAAAAATAAGGACTGAGACAGAGATTTCCACTATCACTACTGCTGTTCAGCATTAGTTGAAATATTAATAACAGCAGTTAGGCAAGAAAAATGAATACATGAGATAGGTAATAGAAAGGAGCCAAATTACTATTATTTGCAGATGATACGATCCTGTATGGCAAAGGCCCAAAAGAAATCCCTCAAAAGACCTATAGAAATAACCAAATTCAGTGATATAACACATTACAAAATGAATAACATCTCTATACTATAATAATGTACCAGTGGACTAAGACATTAGAGGAAAATACCATTCACAATAGTACCAAGATAAATTAGCTAACTTAGGAATTAACTTAAGGAAGTAAAAGACCTCTGCAGTGAAAACTGTAATACTCTGAAAAAGGGAATTGAAGACATCAGAAAATGGACATAATCAAAATGTCCATATTTCCAAAATTGGAATACAGATTTAATGTAATGATAATCAAAATACCAATAGCATTTGCATAACTAAAGAGAAAATGCTAAAATTCACATGGAAGCAGAAGAATATATGAATTCAAAAGCAACTCTGGACAATAAGAGAAAAACTAGTGGCATCACAGTTTTGGACCTGAAGTTATATTATAAGGTTACAGTGATTAAAATAATACAGCATAATATGGCACCAAAATAGATATGAACATTAGTGGAAAAGATTGGAAGTTACAGAATCAACACATAGCACATACAATTACTTGACATTTGACAAAGGGACCAGAAACACACTGGAGGGAAGACAGTCTCTTTAATAAAGGTGCTGGAAAAACTGGCTGTCTACATGCCAAAGATTGGATCTAGACCCATATATCACACCATGTGCTAAACTACAATAAAAATGAATCAACTAAATGTTAAAGAAGAAACAAACTTATGGCAGATAAAATAAACTCTTGGAGTAACTCTTGAAGTCACAGATAGGTATAAGCAAGGACTTTGTGAACAGAATCCCAGTTGCACAGGAAATAGTACCAACAGTCAACAGATTGGGATCACATTAAATTAAAAAGCTTCTATACAGAAAAAAAAAAAACAACAAAATGAAAAGACAACCTACAGAATGGGAAAACAATCTTACCAACTATTCTTAGAGGACTGGTAACTAGAATATGTAAAGAACTCAAAAGAATTAGACCCTCAAAATAAAAAATCCAGTCAAAAGACTGGACGCATGAATAGACTTTCCATAGAATGTATAATAAATACATGAAGAAATGCTTAATATTGCTGACAACTAGAGAATCATAAATTAAAACAATACTAAGGCTAGTCATGATGAAAAAAAAAAAAAAAAACAATTTGTACTCCCAGCATAGGGGAGATTGAAGCAAGAGAATCACTGAGAGTTTAAATTTGAGGCCAGTCTGGGCTACATAGGGAATTCAAGGTCAGCTTGAATTTACATAGTGAAATCCTATGTCTCAAAAATAGATAAATAAATAAACAAACAAACACTGATATTCCATTTTACCACATAAAAAGAGTGACCATCATCTAGAAATCAAATAATAAATACTTAAAGTTCCAAGGAACCTTCTGCACTGTTGTGGGGAATGTAATCTAGTACAGCCACAATGGAAATCAATATGGAGTTTCCTAAAAAAATAGAAGTAAAAATTCCATTTGACCCAGTTCTTACTTTTCTGGTATCTTCTCTAAAGAGTCTATCTATCTATCTATCTATCTATCTATCTATCTATCTATCTATCTATCTATCTATATTCCTGTTTATAGTAGCATAATTCCTAAAGATAAATTTAGGAAGTGGCCTGAATGTTCATCAACAGATGACTGGATAAAGATAATGTTGTATTATACATAAGTGAGTATTCTGCCATAATGAAAGATAAACATTAGTCATTAGTAGGGAAGTGAATGTGTCTTGACACCATAATGTTAAGTGCAATAAATGAGATGCACAGGCTTAAAATATTGAGCTTCTCTTACATGAAAATCTCAAAATGTAAATAAAGAGCAAACTAAAAGATAATAGGAAGTGGGCATATAGATCTTTCTCAAATGGGAAGGGGATCAAAATATAGAAAGGAGGCAGGAGAGGGAAAGGAAATGAAGAAGGGAATTAAGATATATTATGTGTATGTACCAGATCTACATAAGGAACATAAACATTACTATAAATATGAACTAACAAAATTTTAAATAATTAGATATAACAGGAAAGTGGACAAGGTATGGAAATAGCTTTTGTCTGGCAGATATTGGCTCAAGTCTCCCCTTAGAAGCTGGTGTTTTTATTAATGTTAGATGGCATGTCCATAAACAATCAGAGCACTTGTCAGTGGCTGGTTGAACTTACTAAGTGCTTTAAACCAGTAGAACAATAGGCAAATTCTTTATGTGGAGAAAACTTAAATGTAATTATATTAAATAAGCAAGCATTCAACATCCCTGTGGTCCTGCTGGGGTGTGTTTATTGAATATTTGAAAACTAACTTGTTAATTGGCCAGTGAATCATCACTTCCCAACTACTCTATCATAGTGAGCTTTCCATCTAATGGTAAGTAGAAGTTCTTGAGACAGAGATTTTATTGAGGTGGATATTTTCCAGTGTGATCCAGAGCTTAGTTATGAATATTCTGGGTGTTAGCAAGTCCCCCACCATGAACTTTCAGGTGCTTTATTATCTAGGGATGTACTTCCATAGAACCAGAGCCCTCTCTCTCTCTCTCTCTCTCTCTCTCTCTCTCTCTCTCTCTCTCTTTGATAATGAGATGATTTGAGTTGAAAAGTAATTCCTATGCAAAGGCTGAGTTAATCCAGAGAGATGGCATTATCCTAAGTGAAGGTCCGTTGTACAGTTATATGTAGAGGTTAAAAACTAATAATAGCCAAATACTACCACTTTTTTTTCCTTGTTTACATTTTTTTTAAATCAGGAATTGAGTTAATCTGTGAAAAAGACATTGATCTGGCAGCTCAAGTGCAAGAGCTACTGGAGTTTCTTCATGAGAAGCAGCATGAATTGGAGCTTAATGCAGAGCAGACCCACAAGCGACTAGAGCAGTGTCTCCAACTGCGGCACCTCCAAGCTGAGGTCAAACAGGTGAGCCTGGCCTAACGCCTGTTCCTGCAATAAGTAAGATACTCAGAACTACATCACACAGGTGTATGATTTCAGTACCCAGGCTTTGGAGAAAGGTAAGGTAAGGTCAAGTTGTGTTACTACTTGAAGTGAGCCACTATAGCAAGCAGATTCAGTGGTGCAAGTGCTAAAACTATAAATGTGCTTTCTCTCTCACATGACAATCTAGGGAGATCATTCTAGAGCTTTCCCAAATTATCCTCAGCTATTGATTCTATTCTATAACTTCTTCCCAATGATTGATTCTCTCATTGTGTCATCAGAAATACAATTTGTTTTTATCAATAAATATATTCAAGCTTTAAAGCAGGTTGGTTAATTTGTGGCACTTGTATTGGTACTATATAGTTGATAGTAATTAATCAGTAGCAGTAGTCATCACTGTTTCCAGTGTGTGTGTGTCTTAGAAGAACCATTTCTTTTCATTTTAAAGTTGATTTTAAAAAGAAAGAATTCTTACACACATGAGACATATAAGTATTTTACTAGAGGGCACACTCAAACCTCCAGGAATATACATATACTGACCAATGGCATGTTTGTCAATATTATTATGTTATGAGAAGACCCAGTGGCAATTATTGTAAACTTAATATTTGGAGGATTTTTTTTTTACATCAGCTTAAATAAACCTACAATAATCATTCTATTCCTACATGCACTTTCCATCTCCCCTCAAACACTCTCAAATAGATACTGATTCCTCTATCACAGAAGAACCCACATGTTTAGAGGGGTCACCAACAATAAGGAAAAAACACAATGACAATCTACATGTTCTACAAGGACCTCCTATCACATCAGGTGCCACACTGTTCAACTGTAGTGATTGCTGTTTTCAGTTCCATATCCTTCCAAGCAAACCTAACCCCCTGCTCCATGTACAGATCCCAACCCAAACTGTCCAAAGTGAGAAACATCTTCCACTTCTAAACTCCTTCCTCTGTGCAGTGTCTGTTGGTGCTTTTAGGTGTAAATGTGTTGATTTAGCAAAGTAACAAAGGAGTATTTTGTTTAACTAAGGCTGAGTCACTTAGATTCAAGATGTGCCTTGCTAATTCCTATCTCATAGTTATTCCATTGTTATTTGTTACATCAGGCAAAATGATCTTTCCACTCCTCTCCCCATCAGTGGCCAAGAAGAGCCCAGGTACATGCCCTGCTGAAAGTCTATGTCCAGGTCAGATGAGCTCACTGAGGCCCACACAAGGGCCAATCACAGAGCTGTCATCCCAGTGTTTTCTGTTTAATTACACTAAGATCATGCCTGAGTCTCTAGAGAGACATGTTATTCATGAAGTCTTAGTAGACCAAAAGCAGTAACATGTATACAAATTCTGAACTTTTAACAATAACTATATTGCTTTCTTCTCATAGAGAAGCATTTTCTCATTTATGATCTCATTTTAAGAGAAGAAGCCAATGGAGGAAGAGAAATATTGTGCTTATATTATGAATGAGGAAGCTGAGCTACTACTATAAGATTAATGTTCTCCAAGGCCTCTTGAATGAATAGTTAGCTGAGAATTGAGCGCAGGACTCCTAAATCCAAGATTTGCCTCTACTACAGTGGTTCTCAAGCTTTCTAATGCCGTGACCCCGCAATACAGTTCCTTATGTTGCAGTGACCCCAAACCAAAAAATAATTTTGGTGGCTACTTCAAAACTGAAATGTTGGGGCCTGGCGGGATGGCTCAGTGGTCTAAAGCGCCTGCTTGGGAAAGCTTGGGCAGCTTCAGGGACTGCGGTTCGATTCCCGGCACCACATGCTGCGCCAGCCCTGTCCTCGGGGCAGGCTGAGCTGGCCATGAAAATGAGTACATAAACAAAGGTTCTGCAAAAAGAAAAAATAAATACATAATTAAATAATTAAAAATAAAAATATTAAAAAAACAAAACAAAACTGAAATGTTACTACAGTTATGATTCAGAATATAAATACCTGATATGCATTATGTATTCTCATTGCTACAAATCAAACATAATTTAAACATAGTCATTAATCAGAAAAACAATATTTAATTATATGTTGAGAAATATTTATTACTAATTCCAAAAATAACATTTCACCATGGCATAGCATGGGTTTAAATATGTGTTTTCCAATGGCTTTAGGCAACCCCTGTGTTTTGATTGTTCGACCCCCGCCAGGGTTGCAACCCACAGGTTGAGAACCGCTGCTCTACAAGGTCCCACCTCCACTAGCTGTCCCACAAGCAATGGAGAAAAGCCCATAAGTAAAACAGTCTGAGTTTTACCTGTCCTAACCATCACTGTGGCTGAGAAGACATCCTACAAAACAGGGGCACCTGCCTGAGGTCAGCTGGGCTGTGGAAGGTTATCACAGTCTTTCTGAGCTTTCATGCTTAGTACAGAAAATGGCAAAAATAATTATATGAACACACAGATGGCAGAAGAATCATTCCTATTTGACTTAGAAATTAAATTTACAGTTTTCCTTTTTTAAAAAATCTGGCTTTTACTTATTTTTTTTTTTTTTTTTACTCTAGCATCAAAAGATTTATTTCCTAATCATGTTTTCCAACAGCTGATATTGAATGGAAAATTTTCATTTGTAAAAATATACATTCTATATAAAATGGGGCCTGAGACAATCATAGGTAGCTGGTCAAATGGTTCACTAGACTGTCTATATATAAATAATCCTTGTTTGACTAAAAATCTGTATATATTCCATTCATATTTGCATTAGTTGGAGAACTAAAGGATTCTTCTGTAGGAGTGGGGAAGTGCCTTCTTAGCATGACAAAGATGACACAAAGTGGGATTGTAGTTCCAAACTGTACAAGATTGTTCAAGTCCAACTCTGAAGAAACCTACAAAACCCTTTGAGAAAGACAGTTGCCTTTCAAGGAGCCAAGGGTCTGCTGCATGGTTAAACCATCATGCCTCATTAGACAACCTTGTTTTCTGTGGCAGGGTAGGTTCTTTCTTTTAGATTGGACTGATTCAGTTTTAGAGAAGGCACTTGTGTTGGATGGAAATTGATGGAGCAAGCAATACTGATTTGGAAGCTCTTGACACTCAGGGAAAAGGAGTTAATTTAAATGTCAGTATTGATCAGTGAAGCTAAATTTAGCTAGTCTTGAGAGTTTCTCTTGAATATACTGAAAGAAAGAAAGAAAGAAAGAAAGAAAGAAAGAAAGAAAGAAAGAAAGAAAGAAAGAAAGAAAAAGAAAAGAAAGATATCTTAATTGAGATGCCATCAGTACAGACCAAAAGGAAGATAACAGTGATGTGATGTAGCTCTGTTGTTGAAACTCATAGATTCAACAAAAATTTAGATTTGACCATGTGGCCCTCATGACCTTAACTGTAGCTACACTGAAGTTATATATGAAACTGAAATTTTAAAGAGTGACGATGCACACAATAGGCTGAAGACTACCTTTAAATTCATTCTGAACAGAACAAGTGAAATTGATGAATGTATTAGATTTTCTATCTGATGGATATCATAGGACTTTATATCTAAGAGAGCCTCCGCATCTCTGGCAAAAACCTGGACCTTGAAGAGCAATGTCTGTCCTGATTACCCAACATGGTCCAGGTCCTTAGACCATCCACAAGCCCCTCAGGTTACTCTCCAGGCCTCACATAATTCTCAGCTTCTAGGAAGGTTACTATTCTGATCAAGATGACCTTGCATCCGTTAAATAATTCAGGAAGATTTTTTAGAATAAGTCTTAATGGGCATAAGGCCCGGCAGGATGGCTCAGTGGTCTAAAGTGCCTGCTTGGGAAAGCTTGGGCGGCTGTAGGGACCATGGTTCAATCCCCGGCACCACATGCTGCGCCAGCCCTGCCGTCGGGGCGGGCTGAGCCAGCCATAAAAAAAATGAGTGAATAAACAAATAAAGGTTCTGAAACGAGAAAAAAATTAATTAATTTAAAAAAAAGTCTTAATGGGCATAAAACTAAGTGAATTCCCATATGTATTTTTGCAAAGCAGTATGTTTAACCAAAAAAAGAAGCTGAAATGAATTTATAAGTTACTGTATTGCTTCTTTGGGCTAAATGCTATTTAAAATTTACATGTGATCAAATCAAACATTTAAAAGAAAGAAAGATTAGCCTGGCCTCATGCTCCAGTGGATAGGACTGTGTTCAGTTCTAGTAATTGTGTAAGAGTTTAAAGTTGGGACAGATCCAAAAGAGGGGCAACCAAGATGTGTTTGTATCAGCTCCCCACAATGAATATATTCACCATGTATTGTAAACATATACTGCTGAAAATGTTTTTTTACAAAGAGACAACCATGCATGGTTTCAAAATGGAGATGATTAATAGAACATATGACATATGGACCCAGTCTATAATGCCATGAAGGGTTAATATATACAATCTAATGGATCATGAATTTTAGTAGTAAGGATCTCTTGAATTACAATAGCCCCTTTGTTACCACCTGAGAAGCTGAGAATTTTTCCTGTGGCAAGCATTTCAAAAATGCCTATGACAAGTCGTCTCCCAGTCAGTTGCTTTAAGTGCAGCTCTATAGCTTTATTATAGATGCGACCCTAAGGACATGTGACCTCAAGTCATGTGCAAGCAGCCTCCCCAGACTAATGATCACAAGCCCCAGCCTGACCAGCTCACATAGCATTAGATGTGGACATTCGTGTCCAGTTGCCCCAATCCACTCTCCCCATATTGGCTTATCTGAATCTCCTTGGCCTGAGGAGGTAATAGATAGTATTTTCAGTCTAATCTCAGGCTGAGCTGAATTGTTGGCCTAGCTCTAAGCAGCACTATTTCACCAGTCTCTCATCTCTACCCCATTTTCTCTGCAACCCTAACAGTACAGGGGCAGTCTTTAAATTTTTAAAGAAGTATGGGATGTTAAAGTAGGAAATGACCTTTAAAAAGTACTTCTCCCTTTAGACAAATTATCACCTGAGATAACTGATCAATATAAAATGTTAATTTTATGGTTTGAAAAATACTGTACATCATCTCATGTTTTCTTTACCCTTTGCTTTAGGCAAGTAAATGTTCATATTTTACAGATGAGAAAAGTAAGCCTTAGAGTAAGTAATATTTTGAAGATCACACAGTTTTAAATCAGTATATTTTCTAACTTTATGTAAGTGTTTCTTGTACTACTTAGTACACATTTAAAAGTTCATAGGAGCCGGGCGTGGTGGCTCATGCCTGTAATCCCAGCACTCGGGAGGCTGAGGCAGGAGGATTGGTGTGAGTTTGAGACCAGCCTGGGCTACAAAAGTGAGCTCAGGACCAGCCTCAACTGCATAGCGAGACCCTGTCTCAAAAAGACAAAAAAAAAAAAAAGTTCATAGGATAATAACAAGTGTGACAACAAGAATGATAAAATATCTTAGTGATAGAAAATCATACTAAAAATTGTCAGTGATCAAAGTATAAAGAGTACTTAACAACCTTTATGACCCTACATTGGATCAGAATATGCCAATAAGTTCATTCAAATTATTCAGTAGAGCTTAATATATCTAATGTTTTTCTAATTGGGAAAAGTATAATGAAAAAATCACAATATTACCCGGCTTTCCACCAAACTGAAAATCACCATAAACACCAGTACTAACACCAACAATATCATCATCAAGCTTTATATCTTCAAATATCTTGCATGAACCCTGTAATGCAGAAAGGAAATATATAATTATCCATACTTTACAGGCCATAAAATTGAAATTTAGAAAGGCTAAATGATTTTTACCACATAAAGTCTGTATTCTGACTTCCAATTTTATGTTCTCTCTATACTTTGCTAGTTTTACTTCTAATATTAACTGGTAAATGGAGGGGCTGGGGAGATAGCTCTGAGGCACAAGTGCCTGCTGGGCAAGTGCAAGGTCGTGAGTTCGAACCCTGGTCCCACAAAAAAAAAAAGAACGTCTCTAATTAACTGGTAAATGGGGTTCAGTGTCACAGTGGATTAAAACTGTGGATCTAGGGCCAGCCAAATAGCTCAGTGGATTAAAGTGCCAGTAAGCAACCATAGGAGCTAGGAGTTCAATCCCTGGGCCTGCTATGCCGGCCCTGCCCACAGGTCACACTGAGGCAGCAATTGGGATTGGGCATGATGGCTTGCCTGTAATCCCAGCTCTTGGAAGACTGTAAACAGGCAGATCACTACAAGTCCCATCTAGTAGTGAGACCCAGAACACCCTGTAAACCCTCCCCTGGCGGGGGGCACTGTGAATCTAAGTTACCATCCATTTTTATCTACTAAATAACAAATATTTAGGACTTTAAAGACTTAGAATGCTTTTATACACAGCATTTGGAAATAAAAATAAACAAAGATATGGAATCTTTGTAGGGACTGAACCACATAGTGTTTCTAAATAGAATGCTAGTAAAAGGTATCTCCTGCACCATAGCTATAACTGATGTTTCCAGTTGGCTTAAACCAAAGAGAGAGTATTCCAGCAAGACTCAGGGGCCCAGAGAAAACAATGATTTGTGATGCATGTGGAGAAAATGTTTTTATGACACCCCTAAATGAATCTCCAAACTAAGTGTCATGCAGTGAAACATGGTACAAAGACATTGTTCAAGATGTACATAATGAGTTCCATTTTCCAAAGAGAGAAAATGTTTAGGCATACTATCTATGAATTCATGTACCCAAACTTATAGGCAGTTTTTCAAAATCATTAGCGCCTCTAGGCAGCCAGCCATAGTCCCCCAGGAACAACAGAGATTTCACACATACACACCAAGCAGTTACTTCATGAAACTAATTGCTTCACAGAGTGGCATCTTATCCACAGTCTGACAGGCTGTTCATGAATTAGCTTCTCAATCCAAATATCCCAGCTCCAGCAGGATTTGTGCCCAAATGTTATCTATACAAGATAAAGGATCAGTTATTTTTTTCTCCAATGATGAAATTTGGAAGATGCCTGTGAGAGTTGAGGCAGGAGAGCGGACTTAGTGTTTTTCAGCTCTTCCACATGAGCTTGAGGAGAGCAGAAAATCTGAAACAGATCATGGTGTCTTCTCCTTTGGCATGAAGTAGCTCATGGGTGGTATTTACTGATATTGAAATTTCAGAAGAACTTTTATTTCCTCACCACTCAAAAACTTAGCTCTGTAGAAATGAAGATATTTGACTATGTTTTGATGACCAGACACACCAGGTAGGTTTATGGACCCTAATTCTTCCAGTTGGATTATTTTTGCTAATTTTATTAGCAGGTAAATGCCACATCTCTGTATAAGCTAGGACTGTCGAGACAGTGTTGAGTGTTTCTCTTCCTGTCCTGAAATTTCCCAACTAAGTTTTCTTACACCAGTACTACTCACTAAGGTCACCAAGAAGTTGTATCTAACCTACACATAGCCACTAAATTATTTAATTATAGTTCACTTCCCCTTTTTTGCTGATCCACTATCTGAGTTTTTATGTGATTTTGCTTGTTTTTTCTCTACTTCCTGCTTTCTTTGGGTTGCTCATCAAAAGCTCAAGTCCGTCTACTATTAGTTGGTCTGTAAGATATAAAAGGTTTGGCCCACTGCTCAGGCATAACTGGATATTCTCCATTACTTTCTAAACATTGCTGCACTATATCGACTGTATGGAGAGTAGTGTGCCAGGTACCATCTGAGATTAAAATATGACCAATAGATTATCCCAGTTTTCAGGAATTTTACAATCTGAGAAGGAATGAGATGTAGGTTGAAAAAACTGAAGGAGATGCTTTGTGGTGATTGCCCTAAAGTTAGTACCTACTAAACAGTATGATTGGCTTAAATGAGGATATTATTTCCAACAAGACTGATTAGGTTCAGAAGATTCCAAGAAGTTGGGGCTATTTGAATTGAGCCTTTCAAAAAAGGAAAAGGATATCAATAGCTAATATTTATTTATTTATTTATTTATTTATTTATTTATACCATTGTATTTACGTAGACACATATAAAAACAACCAGATGAAGTAATGCTAATTAAGTGAGTGAGGAAATTGGGACCAAAGGCTGACAGGGGGAGGAGATAATGTGTGAAGCCAGGAATGAAGTTGGCATGTAAAATAAGCTCCTTATGGCATAGGTACTAGTAAGATTGGGGTGATGATCATTCAAAACCCTAGCCAGGCATAGTGCCCATGCTTGTTACTCCAGCTACCCAGGAAGCTGTGGCAGGAGGATTGCAAATTTGAGGCCACCCAGGCTACATAGTTAGACTCCATTTCAACAGTAACAACAACACATAGACAACTTGTGCTTTTCTTTTTTCTTTTTGAGATAAAGTGCTGCTGTATAGTTTAGATTGGCATGGAACTCACTGTGTATCCCAGGCTGGCCTTAAACTCACAACACTCCTCCTGTCTCAGCCTTCCTAGTGTTAGGGTTGCAGACATGTGCCACTATACTGGCCCCAGCAATTTTTAAAAAATGTTTTTGAGACAGGTTCTCACTATGTTGCCTAGGCTAGGCTCCAACCTGTGATCTTTGTACTTTAGCCTCCCAGATTGTAGGGATTACAGGCATGCACCACCATACTTCATTCAAGATCCTTCTTTTAGCTTTCTGCCTGAAACACCACTCAGAAAAAGTAACAACTCCCAGGAAAGCTGCTGAAGTCCACTTACCTATGTGTTTATCCCAATACCCTAGGTCCTGGGATGGATCCGCAATGGAGAGTCCATGCTGAATGCTAGCCTGGTCAACGCAAGCTCTTTGTCAGAGGCAGAGCAGCTACAGCGGGAGCATGAGCAGTTCCAACTGGCCATCGAGGTAACACCCCAATCTGGTTGTGCTGTCTTTTGTCCTCATTTTGTTCTGTACTTTAGGTGGGACAATTCCTGAGATGTGAGCATTGCTTCACATGCTAAAGCCCTTGCTCCTTCTTATGAAATGGCCCCAGAGCCTCCCCACCCCTAGGTATGAATGTGGATGCACATGCAAGGGCACACTTCCCCAAGAAGGCCTGCTATCACAAGTCAGGTGTTCCCACTACAGATGAGACTTTGTGGTTCATTGATACCTTATGCCTCTAAAAACCTTTTGCACAGAATGGACTATGTGTCAGGTGCAAAATGTAAGACTATAAGGTTAGAAGTTACTTCTAATTGAAGATCACCTAAAACTGAAAATAAGTAATTGGTATCTTATTTTTAAAAATGTATTTGAGAGGTAAAAGTCTGCCTTCTAACCCATTTATGCCAAGGATTAAAATTTTTTTAGTTTTTACGTGATATTCCTGTTATGTAGAAAAATTCAAGAACCAAGAATTTGAAGAGAAAATATTTTATTATGTTCCATTGTTATGGATGTTCCAAAACTGAATCATAAACATTAAAGGTTTAACAAGGACCATGAGCATCAAAGTAGTTTGCAGTAGTGTGCCTCACTGACAGTAATTGTTCTGATAGAAGTGAGATTTTAGGAATCATAGGCTGGTGAGGTAGCTCAACAGTCTAAGTACCTGCCTGGCAAATACAAGGACCTGTATCTCATACCATGCCAGCCCCAGAACCCCAGGCATGGCAAGAGTTCCAGGCTGGCCACTCAAACCAGGCATGGCAGGGCATTCCTGCAATCTCAGTGCTGGGGAGGCTAGACAGGAGGATTACAACAAGTCTAAGCTGTGTAGTAAGATCCTGTACCAAATAAATGACTTTTAAGATATCAACTGCAACTAGAAATTCACCAAACAGAATTCTTAAAGCCTAAAATAAAACTTCACTTATGATAACCTAATATATAAATGCTGTCTTGCTTCAAATAACACCTTTAATTATCTTTTCTGCTGCTAGGGCATTGTCCTTCCCTAAGAGACTTAAGCTGATTGCAGTGGTGTGAGAGAAATAGTGGGAAATGGGGCAGGGAAGCTATATTAAAAATAAAATAAGTTCGGTACCAGTGGGAAAACAGACAGAGCAAAAACATCAAGTACTCGTTATTTGTGGTTCAGTGTGGAACTTAGCCCATTTCTGAGTGTATGAAAACTGAAAATATGTCATTTTCTTTTAAGAAGTTATTGTTGGTGAGAATTTTATATAAGCCAAAATAATAAAATTTTGGTTGTCTCTGCCCATAAGTGTCTTTTAATACAGTTATCCAACTGATTCCTAATGATGTTAAATTTAGTACTGATTGAATTCAACTATTTAATTTATTGAAACCACCTTTTATGCACAAAATTAAGTTAATATGAAAAACATGTTCCCAGAAGATACTTGATACATTCTTAGGGACCATTACTGGTCCTAGTAGTACTATGTCAAGTTTAAGATTTAAAAATAAAGTATACTGCATGCACATTTTGAGCAAATCATTTTCTAAGGAGGAATTAGGCAGAGGAGAGAAGTTTTATTATCACCAGCTCTATTGAAGCCTGTTGTATATCAAAATATGATAGTATTAGGATTTGTTGTTATCAAAGAAAAATTAGGATGGGATTATCACCAGGCACACAGTGCTTAAGGTCCTTCACATAAAGACACCCAGGAACATTTCATAGTCAGACCAGCTCTGATAAGAGCTTATCAGAGACAAGACATGTTGCACTTGGCCATTCCCCTGCTTATTTATCTTTTTGTTTGTTTGGTGATGGTGGTGAGGATTGAACTTGGGACCTTGTGCTTACTAGGCATGCACTTTTGCTACTGAACTATATTCCCAGCCCTGCTTATTTATCTTGAATGAAAAGGTTTACATTACCCAGTCACATGACTATAATTCCAGTCCTTTAATGTAATATTTGGTAAGTGAGACCAAGTGCATGGCATGCTTGAATATCTCAGTGAGCTGGCAGGAAAATGTGAGCAAATACTTTCATAATACTGTTGAAATGACCAAGTCTCACATGGCTATATGTACAGTCTGTACTAATTTCTAATAAGATGCCACTTATCCTTATTGCATAAGAGCATAGAGGCTCACTAAATATAATCCTCTCCTAATCAGTGCCGAGTTTCTATATAGGTAAAAGCTGGTCAAATATTCTTGGAATTGATGTTGAGATATAGGTGGTTCTAGCTTGGTGTCTATAGTCTCAGGGAAGGCAGGGCAGAGCGGACAAAAGTACTGGAAGATACTGGGAATGGAAGGAAGGTAGGATCTATAGCATGGTTAGAATAGCAAGGAGAATAGAACCAGTGTAAGCATATGCTCCTTCTCCAGAGGGCCTGTACTGTTCTTTAAGTACAGATCAGACACTGCATCAGGAGGGAAGTATTCCAAGAGGAAATGACTAACTTTAAAAGGAGTGCAGATAGTCTAGTTTGGCTTATCCTATTTGGATGGTGTTATGGAGTGCTTTATATGATTGCTTATAGGGAGCAGAATTTGTCTTCTTGAACCCTAAGAAAGAACCGTGAGTTCAATCAGAAAAAATAAAAGAGCCAATGGTGGAATAATCATATAATCTATTGTGTAAATTTTTTTTAAGTGAAGGGATTAAATTACAGGCAATCACAGCAGAAGAACATGCACACATACCAGAACTATTCCAAACACACAAATTATCTGCTAACCTTCTTTTGAGTGGCTGCATCAGATTGAAAGCTTTGATCTCCCAAAAGTTAGAAATTTTACCTAAATCAGCCTTGGCTTTAGGCAGACTTCCCCAGAGTCATTTAGAATCAGAAGCAGTGAACAACATTAGACAGCATAGCTGTATCAAGCAACTATAGATGATTATCTATAGCGGGAGCATGAGCAGTTCCAACTGGCCATATGGTTATCTAGTAGAAAGAACATAGGTCTGAAAGTAGATCAAGCCTCAGTCTTACTCCTGGTTTCATTACTTCATGTGTTACAGGTTTTTGACTAAGTCATTTAGCCAAATGAACATCAGTTTCTTAATCTGAGCTGGAGAAAAGAATATTCATTTTGTAGTAATGTTGGGGAGCTAGAAAATACACATGTGAGTACAGTGCCTAGGACAGAGTGTTCCCTTGGATGAATGACAGCTATTTAAATCATTTTTGAAGTCATTCTTGCCTTGAGTTTCACAGTCTAAGTAATAGGGTTGAGCCAAGCAGTACGTGAGTGACAGAGAATAAAAGAGTAGTTTCCAGTGAGTTACAAGCCTTCCAAAAAGCCCTCCTTGCAGGAGGACAGTCTTAAGGAGAGTATCAGAGGAAAGCTAAGATACAGAAAACCCAGGCATTCACAAAAGGCAGGAAGAAGGATGGTGGCAAAGGGAAAGACATGCATCGTGTACTCTCAAATGGTTTATGAAAAGAAGCAGTAGGTAATAATGTTACAGAATTGGAAGGGATTTTAATGTCAGCCTTTGAATTTTGGACTTACTTTCATAGCAGTGAGGGAAAACAGTCCAAGCTTTTGAATTGACAGAAGGGAATAATACTTAAAGCATAAAATCAAAATTTTAAATTTGGAAAAGATGTTAGAAATCTAATAGAAGCACTTCCTACTATAGAGAATTAAGTGAACATGTAAAAAGATGAAAGCTAAGAAGATGAGTTAGGAGTATAATTCAAAGATAGAGCTTAGTTTGCTCGCTGCCCTCAGTTCTATTCCCAAAATTAATAAATGAATGAACAAATAAGTGAATGAAATGGGTTCTTGAGTGCCCTTTAGTTTACTTTTTCTAGCTGCACTCAACAACTAGGAGGTAGATGCTGAAATTGATGTGGTAGTCAGGACAAAGGAGTGATCTTGGGAAGGAAAGGACCTGAAGGGGCCTGGGTTGCTGGAGGAAGTTATACTAGCAAAGCTACTACCAACTCAGGAGAGAGTTAAAAAAAAAAAAAAAGGCCAAAAGATGGTTGATAGAATGGCAAAAAGAAATAGAATAGTGTAGACTGTAGTCCACTATTAAGATAAAGGGCAGATGTGCTGGGGATCCATCCACAAGTGTGGTGAAAAGGAAGGAGACTGTACTGAGACCAAGAAATGCTGAGTGGACTAGAATAATCTCAGCACTGAGAATAGTCTCAGCACTGCTCAAGCAGGGCAGAAATCATTTCTGGAGTAAGGCCTTGGGCCTTTAGCTATCTCTCTTCATTGCCAGCTGAGCTATATTTTCCTAAAAGTACAAAGGGCGAATTAGTACTGCATTGTTAGGCTAGAATTATCCCAGCAGTTGAGATGACAATGCTGTTAGCTCCTGCAGTTCATTTGGGCTCTGACATTCTCATGTAGATCATCCACATTAGTCTTAGGAGACTACAATCCAATTTGGTTCTCTTCCTACTACCCAGTCCCTCAGCCTGGTCTCCCTACCTCCTGCAGTTAATGTGAACTCAGAGAAAACAAAGCGCATTTATTCTAAAACAGAAAGCATTGAAAAACACTGAAAAATAAATTATTCATGATAAATATAATACTAAAATAAAATGTAAATATGTGTTTGGTGGCTTAGCTACTGTTCACTCTACTGCTTTATTAATGTAACTAAAGGGAGATAGGAGAAATTATTCATTAGTTTTATTAATCTGCCAAATTTATTCCTTCTACTGGAATCTTTTAAAACTGTTTATTAATGTTTAAAATGTTTACACTGTTGTTTGAGATTTACATGGTGAGTTTATTTAATATAATATATATAATCTGTAAAATACATCAGTAGTCTCTCAAAATGTAATGGTAATTTTTTGTTTGGCTTGAAAATGAAATTTATGGGCTGGGGAGATAGCTCCATGAGAAAGGAGAGAGAGAGAGAGAGAGAGAGGAAGGAGGAGGAGGAGAGGAAAGGAAAGGAAAGGAAAGGAAATTTAACTAATTAACCAATAAAAGAGCAGACTTACACACAGCTTCAGTTTCTCTGCCACAAAAATTGAGATGCCCTTAAATTCCAAAGTGATACAAGCAGAAAGTAAGGAATGGGGGAAGAAGTTAAAATTCTGAGATTAGTTGATGAAAGTGTATGATATTCTTGTTTAAAATATGCTTCAGAACAATAATGTGTTAATCATCTTGATGAAATGGATCAGTCATTTAAAGCTCTTTAACTTTTCTGCATCTTTCCACTCACGCCTCACTCCACCCCCTCCCATACCACACCTGGGTTGTTCCCATGGACCTCACTCTCCTCCCCTCGTGCCCAGTCCCTCTTTCATGCCACTTCCTTGCAGAAGACACACCAGAGCGCCCTGCAGGTGCAACAGAAAGCTGAGGCACTGCTCCAGGCTGGCCATTATGATGCAGATGCCATCCGGGAATGCGCAGAGAAGGTGGCCCTTCACTGGCAGCAGCTCATGCTAAAGATGGAAGACCGGCTAAAACTTGTCAATGCTTCTGTGGCCTTTTACAAAACTTCTGAACAGGTGAGGGAAAGGACTATAGGATGTGTGTGACTGAGGTTGACAAGAGCTGTGTCCTGCCACATGTTGTGGCTCTGCAGGAACAGTTCTCTTGGCATAACCTTTGAAAATAAAAGAATAACCTGCAGAGTCACCACACTTAGCTCCCTTATCATTCTTTCTGTTAATTGAAGTGGATGGTGGGATTTGTTTCGCTTACATTTTTGAAACTCACAAATCTATATGGAAGTGTCAGAATAGGAACTCAACATATGTTGAATGGAAGATTTGAGCAGTATATATCAGTCAGCTATTGCCATAATAATACTATGTAACAAACTACTGCAAATTTGGTGGTATAAACAGTTGCATCCATTTTTTGTTTAACTATCTGGGGTTCAGTTGATTTCAGCTATATTTGACAGAGCTAGACACTAAGCTTGTATGCTACATCCAGGTCTGCTCCTTTGTCCCTCATCTTCCTTGACCAGCAGCTACTTTCAGTACATTCATAGTTAGAGGCAGGCATGCAGGAACCCAAAGTCCACTAAACAAGAATATTTTAAGTATTTGTCTCTGGCACATTTTTGACCATGTCACTGACTATAGCAATCCCATGGCCAAACCATTACCAGTGAGCCAACAGTGCTTCTTGTGAAAGTTGGGAGACAAAAATGAGTATTTGCTGAATGATAATATGATCTTCCACAATGAGGCTTTACATGCTACTTTAAAAACATGGCTGTGCTATGCATGGGGCTCCCAATCTACTGTAGGAAGCATAACTCTCTCTCATTGAGGAACTGTGGGCCTAAGTAGTAAGGAAGTACCACAGAAAATGCATGTAGCAGGTCCATGAAATGCAGCTACATTATCAGTACATCTGTAATGCAATGTGTACAAAACCTCAGATGACTTTTAAATGATTTACATGCTATTAGGGAATTCTTTTCATGAACTGGAGGCTTAAAGCAGCAGTAATTCTATTCAAAAGTTTTCTCATTTGAATTGTTCCCTGACAGAAATAGATCAAAAAAGCCTTCCCCTCTGGGTCACTTACAGGGACCATGAAATAGAGCAAATATAACACCCAACAGAGTCTGTAGTCAACACTGTGGTCCCCACATTTCTTTACTCCTTTCTGTTGTTTCAAAGAAATTATGCCTTTGATGGCCACAGAAGTAGAACCAGCAGACTAAGATGATAAACAGCTTCCCCAATAGATCAGTACAATCACAACTAAGTCCCAGAAAGCATCTTTGAAGATATTTATATATTGATTTTTAAAATTTATGTAGAAATAAAATGCAGATGCAGTGAACCTAGAATATATAAAACCTAGAATAGCAAAACAACTTTTAAAATGAAGGATAAAATTGAAAGAGTTATACTGCCTAATTTAAAGACTTACTTTGAAGCTACTGTGATCAATACAAATGGTAATAGTATAAGGATACACATAATTAACAACAGAGGTTATAAAAATAGATCCACATACATACAGTTGTTTTTTTGACAAATGCAATGAGGAAGGGAAGTCCAACAAATGAAATTATACAACTGAGTATCTATATAATGAGACCTCAAAAGAAGTTACCAACAAGTGAAAAGACAACCCACAAATTTTGAAAAAATTTTAACTAACAAGTACTCAGACAAAGGTCATTTATCTAGAATTTATAAAGAACTAAAAAACATTAGGGTCCCAAATTTCAAAGAACCAATCCAGAAATGGGCATCTGAGATGAACACACACTTCTCAGAGAAAAAAATTCAGCAAGCCTATAAATACATGAAGAAATGCTCCACATTGCTAGCCACTCGTGAAATGCAAAATTCAAACACCACTTATATACCATATCACCCCAGAAACAATGGCTTTTATAAAGAAATCAGCCAACAACAAATATTGGAGAGGCTGTGGGGAAAACTGAACACTTCTCCACTGCTGGTGGGAACTCAGACTGGTGCAACCATTATGGAGAGGAGTGTGGAGACTCCTTAAAAACATAGAACTGGAAATCCCATTCAGTACCGCTATCCCTCTACTGGAAATTTTCCCAGAAGAACTGAAAACATATCATAGTGGGATTTGTGCACCTATGTTCATAGCAGCACAATCTGTGATAGCCAAATCTTGGAAACAGCAAAAATGCCCATCATCTGAAGAGTGGTTGAAAAAGCTGTGGTATTTTCATACAATGGAATATTACACAGCTATAAAGAATGATAAACTAGAAGGCTTCATATATAAGTGGATGTATCTTGAGCATACTCATAAGTGAAATAAACCAGAGCTACATGTGTAAATATTGTCTAGTCTCCCAGTGTAAGAATTCAAAAGAAGAAATAAAAATGGAAAGATAAAGTAAAAAACAAAAGAGAGAGAGAGAATCCTTATCTAATCACACACACAAATTTCCATATGAATTGGATCAAAATACAGAGGAGGACAGAGTACCAGATTAAAAGTCAGGATATTGGAACCTGTACTGACTTTGCCTAGGATTTCTTTGCCTCTCTAGATTTTTATTCCTTTGCCTATTAAATTAAAGAATTTATACTTAGTTTTCTTTTTTTTTTTTTTAATTCTAACTCCCAAGTTGATTTGTTGTAAGCCCTGCCTTATTATGGAACAGATCTCAAGTAGTCTTATTCTTAATGTCTTTGCATATGTATAATATGATTTTTCTCAAGATACAAGCCTGCCTCTAGGTTTTCATGTCTTGCATAGAGAAGTACTAAGATAGGACTAAACAAATTTTCTAGCGTACAGGCACTGACTTTCATATGACATGGAAAGCCTGTCTGGGAAAAGGGTATTTTGTATGAAATATCTTCAGCTCAGCTCAGCTCATAATTCATTGAGCATCCTTTCCAAAAATATACCCTTCATCAAAAGGGGTGATTTTTTCAGAAGAGAGCAAGAATAATTATAGTTATCTTCCTCTGCTGTAGTTTCTAAGAAAGTATTGAAATCTATTGAAGGCCAGTTTGTAGAGACTCAGGTTTCTACTTTCTGCATATTTTCTACAGCACCCCCCCCCCATATTAGACTACGTTAAGTCGCTCACTGTCTGACCTAACCTAACTTTCCCTTGAAATTTCCTTCTTAATACTCACTTCTCTTCTGAGGTGATTTATATGTTCATTCATCAATTTCCCACATTTTTAGAACTGAAATAGTTTAACTATCTTTTATGTTAATTCAAACTTATTTTTCTTGTGAAAGAAGTGTGCACTTTGTAGTAGATTTCACTACTTTATAATGGAACCATACAACATTTTTCCCAGGTAAGGAGAAAGATGACTTTCATTTATGACCCACAATTCACACAACAGGGCCAACTTCCTTTACCTGTGCTTGAGACTCCTTGCAGCAGGACAAGTACGGATGATTAAACAAGTCAAATATCTTTTTAGAATCCCATTTTCTTCTCTCCCTAGCTCACAATTATCCTGAGGCTATAACCATCTAATACAGATGAAATGCCTTGAACTCTTCCAAAATAAACTTAGCCTTGCTTTTTTAGTCTTGATACTATTCCTAGATAATTTTGTGAGCACACATAGTGTCAGCCATCCACCATAAGAAGATAATTCTAAAACCTATGTGTCCAGTCACCATCTGTCTCCTGAGCTCTAGGCATGGGATTCTCATTATCTCCTGGATTTTTAGATGTCCCACAAACATAATATACTCCAAATATATAAGCTGAGCTTTAAATGAAAAATGTCACTGTGTAAAATTCTGGAGGCTGAAAGTTCTTGGAGAATCCTTTGTGACTGAGTCATTCCCTCCAATTCATTAGGTGTGTAGTGTCCTGGAGAGCTTAGAGCAAGAATATCGGAGAGATGAAGATTGGTGTGGTGGAAGAGATAAACTGGGGCCAGCAGCAGAGATCGACCATGTCATCCCACTCATCAGCAAGCACTTGGAACAAAAGGAAGCTTTTCTTAAGGTCAGCACATGTTGTCACGCAAGGCCTGACTGCAGCCTTATTGCGTCTGTTTCTGTCTCAGTCACCTGTACTTCTGTTTCCTCTCTCTCTCTCTCTCTCTCTCTCTCTCTCTCTCTCTCTCTCTCTCTCTCTCTGTATGTCTGTCTTTTTGTCTATCATACATATATTCATGTGGTCTTCCTATCCCATTTTTTCTAAACAGGGAAAGGAGTTATAAAGAAGATGTTGACTGGTTCATCTGAAAGGTCAAAAGGTTGCACTTTACACACTGATTTCTCTCTTGCACCAAAATGGTAGCACTAGGCAGTTAGGATACACCATGAGTACCACTACCCATTAGCATAGCCTTATATCCTTCATCAATGTTATTTATTGAGAAAAATACATGCTTCTCATTCAATTATGTTTGGCTTATAGAATTACTTTTTGATGTAAAACACTTGTAAAAAATTTTAATAATGAATGATGCAAAATTTAAGGTAAGAATTAAATAAATAAATTTAGACAAACTTTTATTTATCAATCTAGCAGTTACCAAATACCAATAAATACTATCCTCTTGTATGAAAGTACTTATCCTTCTGTATGGAAGTAGAGATATCTTGCTTGGGGTTTGCTGATACAGGCCACTCACACCTCCCAGGAAGAAAGCACAGCCCTGCTCTACACAAGCTGTTAGTATAATTTATGGGCTCAGAGGCTTAAATATAAGAAGATTTAGAATTTAACAATTTGGGCTAGAGATAATTCAAACTATGAATAAAAATTAGTGTACTAGCGTATATTTTAGAGCCAGAGGAAGAAAAGTCTACATCATAGAAAAATCCAAGATCTATATAATCTCAATGAGTTTGTCTGTTTATATTTGTGCTAGGGGAAGATCTATATAATCTCAAGAGAAACTAGAAATGCTATTAGTTTATGTAGAGTCTAGGTCTGATTTCTTCCTGCTCCCTATTTTTCTGAGGCCTTGATCCTTCATATCCATCAGGGCAACAGAGGAAATCTGTCCTGTCCACTCTGCTTCTCACAGGTGATATGAGTCTTAAAGGGGTGGAACAACAGTTGTTATTATATATAGATCGGTATTTCTCAGCAACAGGATGCATATTAGTGTTATGTGGGTAAGTGGATCTTAATGGACAGAAAAATTAAGTTGAAAAATGTTGACCAAAAACTTCTACTTAGATTTTTAGAGTGTATGATTAATAGGCATGTCTATCTCAAAAACTGTACTTTCTAATATCTGAATTACGCTAACATTTCAGCTGGGTATGTTCAGTGGGCTTACACCAGTGGTCAGATGAAAGATGTGCCAAAAGAGGAAGAAAACCAACCCAAGAGTGATCATTAATAGTGATGAATCAACATAGAGGTGGTCCAGGGATTTGGCTCTTTCTGATTTTTATCTGAGATGAAAAGGGAAGAGCCAAAGAGAGAGATCCTTTACTTCATCAAAGGAAAGATCAGAGAGCAAGACTCTTGAATTGGAATTAAAACTTCCATGGACCAGAAATGGCCTCTAGAGCTCTGTTCCTTTTGGATTCCTCCAGCATGCTCTTCACCACTGGACCCTCAAGCCTCCTGAAAAGTAGAAGAAAGATACTTTTTGGGGGGTGTCTTGGATTTCATACACTGCTGGGCACAGGCCTCTTATACTTTTGTCTCTCTTAGGCCTGCACTCTGGCACGGAGGAATGCTGAAGTATTTCTCAAGTACATCCACAGGAACAATGTCAGCATGCCCAGTGTCGCCAGTCACACCCGGGGCCCTGAGCAGCAAGTGAAAGGTCAGTGAGAGACCTGCCAGGCCACAAGTCATGCCTATGGCATAAACAAAAGGCCAGCTCCTCCCTACTGTGCACCTAGTCTTCATGAAATCTCAAATGTCCTAATTCTTCTCCTTAGAGAAGGTAACACCTGAGGTAGACGGTGTGGGCAATAGTGATTCATGCTTAGTTTCCTAACATGCATCAACATTTGGGGTAGACAAATGGGAATAAACTTTCCTAATCTTTTTCACTTATCTTAGGATATAGGTCAGGGAAGGTGAACCATCTAGATCTTTCAGTGATAACAAATGGCCAGCTGCAGCATTCTTGCCATAGGTTTGCCACCACTGGCCAAGGGCTACATTGCCTAGTAGAATTTTCTGAAATAATACCAATACCTACATGGTACGGTAGAGCAGTTACTAGTCACATGTGGCCATTGAGCACTTGAAGTCTGGCTTTTGCAACTGAGCAACAAAATGTTTACTTTTATGTGATGTTTAATTTAAATGTAAATAGCCACATGCGGCTATAGCTAGCAGATTGAATAGCACTAGACTAGGGTGTCTTCAACCTGGAAAGAAAGCATGGACTGAGAATCTTAAAACCTAGGTCTAATCATGCCACTTATTGCCTAACCTTCTTAACTTTGTTTTCATGTTTAAAATGAGGGGAATGTCTGTGGTCTCTTGCTGCTCCAAATGTAGTCCTCAGATGGATAACAGAGATGTCAGTTGGGAGCATGTAAAAGACACAGAATCTTAGAACCCTCCCAAAGCTACAATCAGAAGCTAAATTTTGACAAGAATTACCTCTGAAGCCAGGTGTGATGCTACCTGCCTATAAACTCAGCATTAAGGAAGGTGAAGCAGGAGGAGTACCAGTTTGACATCAGTCTGGACTGCATAGAAAAATTCTGTCTCAAAGAAAAAGACCCCCCAATCACTCCTATCCACCAACCAGGCCGTTTGTATATTTGCAAAGTCTACATAACTGCTATTCTAAATAGTTTTAAGTATCTCTCTGAATTCCGTAAAGTCTATAATTATATGAAGATATATAACCTTTAAAATTACTTATTGTCTGATCACATTACACTCAAATTATTATCTTACTGTCTTCAATTATTGCTCTGACTGACCATGAGATTAGTGAGTCTAACACAGCTCCACTTGTCAAAGCACAGCAGGACAACCCTCAATTCCAAGCCTAGGACTTGGAGTGAGGGGCAAGGCAGGCCTGGAGACCCCATGGGGATGGTGAAGCTTTCTTTAGGTGAAGCTTTCCTCTCTCCTTAGCTCAAAAGCTAAGGAGATCAAAAGTCCTGGAAAAAATTAAACTTAGGAATTAAAGTTCCCTATGGAGATAAGAGACGTAGGGATCCTTTTCCAGATGTGTTTTTCTTTTTTTGATTGAGGGGCCCTGTGGGTGGCTGACATTATGTCACCCTCTCCTTCCAGCACATTTCAGAGCATATGTTCTGTCTTCCAAATACAGATGGAAACTTGGGTGAGGCCAGATACTGCTGAGATACCACACCCCACCTACACTTATGTACAAAAGAGAGGCAGGCACCCAGAGGGAGCCAGAAATGTCTACATCTTCCTAGGGTGAGGGTAGATTTTTGCCAACTCAAAGTGAAGGAAAAATAAAACCCTAAACTTTTTAAGATTCTTGCCTGACTTAGGTTGATTCTGTTGGCCACCAGAAAGAAATCTGTTTTTAGTGAAGCTCTGGCTGAGGGACATAAATACTAAAGGGAGGAAGCACAGCCTCCTTCCTTGCCCAGTGGATGCTTCCACCTGAGCAGGAACTAGCAATCTCTTTGGTATATTTCTTTCTCACCCTGTCATCACCTGTTCAGCCAATAGTGTCCTAAGAAGGGTGATGGGAGATTAAGAAAAGACTAGACACATAGTAAAAGGAAAGCTGAGACCAGATGAGACTTGGCCTCTCTGATGGAGAGACAGAAACAAACCAGCACAGTCAGTATCTTTATTTATATACAGTAAAAAGAGGGAAGTGTGTGATGGTCTCAGTGTTTTGCTGAGAACACTGAAAGTGAAACTTTCTCAGAACTGCCTACAGTGGGCAAGCAAGATGGCTCAGCAGTCTAAAGTGCCTGCTTAGGAAAGCTTAGGCAACCTTAGAGACCACAGTTCGATCCCCAGCACCACATGCTGCACTAGCTCCATCCCCAGGTCAGGCTAAGCCAGCCATAATACCAAAAAAAAAAAAAAAAAAAAAAAAAAATCTTTCTGCACTATAGTGAACAGGGAGGAACCAAAGCAAGAACACCTGCTGGACTAGCTCTCCTTCAGTCCTAACAACTTGCTCGTATGGCTTGCTTCTGGTGCTCTATATTTTGTGGGCTGGCCTTGCTCTATCCCCAAATGTGTGGATGATCTCTAGCTCAGCTGCTACCCACATCACCTCCTACATGGACACAAAGCCAAGGCTCCTTATTGTAAGTTTTGTTATGGGAGCAAAACTTTCTACATAACAACCAAATCAGGTGACTAAGAATGGCGTAAGCTTGGCCTCTGTGATAAGTTCAGCAGCGTTGTTGTACTTTAGGCTGGCTGACATGACAGTTTACTACAAGTGAGATTCTGGTCCATACAGAGACTGAAGTTGGAAGGGTGACAGTTATTTGGAACTTCTCACAGTGGTGATGGTAAGATACAAGGGGTGAGGTCAAAACCACCATCATATTTCAAGCTCCTGCTCTTGTCATATGTTAGCAGCCTATTTGCCAAAGTGAATCATATGGCTGAGCCAAAGGACAGTCAGCAAGTGAGGAAACATAACATGTTGCCTGGGACTGAACTTAGTCACACAATAAAAGTTTAGATACAGGGAATGGTGAATAATTGGGACCCATGGAAGTTGGGACCCAGGGAAGACCCTTCTCAGTGTAAGGAGGAGTAAAAACAGATTCCATCTCTAGAGCCAGACCTCCAGGGAGCCAGTGTGGTGAAGCCAAGGGAGTTGATGGTTTGATCAGAGCCTTTTGGTGATGAGTATTCACCTCCTCTATTCCCAGCCATCTTGAGTGAGCTCTTACAGAGGGAGAATCGTGTCTTACATTTCTGGACCTTGAAAAAGAGGCGATTAGACCAGTGCCAGCAATTCGTGGTGTTTGAGCGCAGTGCTAAACAGGTATGTCCAGAGCTTTCTCTGATATTTCCTCAGTTGTGTGGAGTTTGCAGAGGCCTAGATGATTGTGGCTTGGACCATTCAGAAGAGGACTTCAGTAGAGATGGAGAATGATGAAGAGATGAGAGAATAGGTTGTCACTTGTCAATTCAGAATTACCACTCTATTCTGGCTGGCACCAGGGATGTGAGAGAATGCTACTCATTGTGTCCCTAGCTCACAAAGAATGCTGGACCTGGCCCCAGAGAATACTCAGTATAATGCCTTGCTGATGGGATATTCCACATCAGGAGGGGGCTCATTTGTATAAAACACCTTCAGAGATACCTGCTGATTGAATCGTGTGAGCTTGTCCTGGGCCCATCATGTTGTCCCAAGCCATAAATCTTCCTTGTAGTAGGCATGTTTTCCCACTGACAACTTCCTTTGGAGTTCTGAGTGGATTCTTCCCTCTCACAGGCACTGGACTGGATCCAAGAAACTGGTGAATATTACCTCTCAACACATACCTCCACAGGAGAGACCACAGAGGAAACTCAGGAGCTACTGAAAGAATATGGGGACTTTAGGGTACCTGCCAAGGTAGGAAGCACCCTGAAGCTTTCCCAAAGTCCACTTTGCCCTGCCCAACTTCACATTTTAGAAATAAGAGCAGCCTTTGGAACCAGAAGTGCATGGTCCCAGTGTGGTGAAGGGGCAGGCATGTTTAGGATTTTCTCCTTTGAAACCTGCATTCCCACAAAACTGTGGCTACTGAGAACAGCATCTCTAAGTAAAGTCAGTTGTTATACACTATACTTCTCATCAAACTCCAGGCTTTGGGAACTACTATGTTCTTTCAGACCAAATGAGACAAAAGGTATATTCATGCAAAAATGGTCATACATATATGAACATCTACAAATACCCACATATTCTTGAAGTTTGAATAGCTTGAGAAGTTCGTCTTATAGGAAGGACTTGTGACCATGGGTGGGATCCCAAAGCAGGTGAGTTTCTTACTTTTGGAGATATTTCTGTGTAGCCTCAGACCTGCTAATGAGTCAGGGTGTGTCTCTAGGAAGCAATATGTATATATAAAATACACCCTCACATCTCCATGCACACTGAGGTGTCAAGGGATGCTATGATGAAAGGAAATCTGATTTTCATGTTGTCACAGCCAGCATTTCATCTGAGGATGCTTGGGTTTGAATGAAAATCTGATCTGTCTCAGCTCCCTCTTTGCAGCATCGTCATCTCTCACCCTAGGCTCCCTGCCACATAGGAGCCTTTCTTGGCATCACTTGCACAAGAGAGATGCTCTTCTAGGAAGAGAGCTGCTTTAGTGGGAGTTAAAGATGAGAGCATGTTAACCCCCTATCATACCCAGAAGCATAGTAGGCACTATAGTGCATGTTCCTCTGGTTTGGCGTAACAAAATTAAGACCTGAACCTTATTCCTGAGCTAGTTATTTTAAGTGATTATGTACTTTATGAATCTCATACCATGAACTCTCAGTGTTAGGGAGTGGTCCCCACTATTGCTATGTGCTTTTAGGTACATTTTGCCCAGTGTGAAAAAGGTATGAGTTCAAGCTGGGCGTGGTGGCACACGCCTGTTATCCCAGCACTTGGGAGGCTGAGGTGGGAGGATCAGTGAGAGTTCGAGACCAGCCTGGGCTACAAAACTGAGCTCAAGGCCAGCCTGAACTGTACAGTGAGACCCTGCCTCAAAAAGACAAAAAAAAAAAAAAGGTATGAGTTCAGACAAGAAGTTCATGTCAGTGTCAGGTAGAACAAACAGCACAAATAAGGTGGCAGATTTGAACAGAAACCTATTCAAATCCAAATGAACATAGCTTGTAAGTTAGCCAGTTCGGGTTTAATTGCCCTTCTCCACATAGAATCAGTAATAAACCATTAACAGGATGGATAATATCAACTTTCTTAGTGTTCTTGCCAAAAAAGATTGGGCTACAGCAGATACCCAGAACTTCTTAGACTATGACTCCTAAGATTCTTTGGTGCATAATCAAAATGGAAATGTGGAACACTATTTGATTTAGTACTTCCTTTCCTATATGATCTACTTCAGAACTTTTCTATTTTCCATTCCTCATTCCCACCCTAAGCTGTAATCACTTCTCATTTGAGTTCTTTGCTTTTGGCCCTTCCCTTCTTCAAACCCCTCCTGCTTTTCCTCTTTAAAAGGTTACTTTGGTCACAAAGCTAAAGAGCTTCATTGGCTCTCCAGTGCTTCCAGGCTAAGGTCCATAGCTTCTATATCTAAACCCCACACCCAGCTTTATCTTCAATTATACCTTTTTGAGAATTTTATGCTTAAGCTGAATGGATGTATTTTCTTGCCCTCCAAGAAATGCACCATACAGTTTTGGCCTCTGTACTATTTCTCTAACTAGAATATCCTCTCATTCTACCTTCGCAGTCAAGCACCAGCTTCTATGATCCAGGCTATGTCCTGGGATAGAATCTGGTCCTTCCTCACACTTCAGACTTTGTCTGTGTAGATTCTGGACACCTGGCATGGGCCCTCTATTCTCCAGTAACCTTTACAATAGCATTACTTTTGTGAGCCAACATTTCTAAAGAGTGAGATCCATACTTTATTTATTTCATGTTCTCCAGATTACCTGACTATATTTTATGCATTGAAGGGAAGTAACAAGCATACATGAAACCAGAAGAAAAAGATACTTGGGTAGATTTCACCCCTCCCACCTTAAGTCTATATTAACTCTTTTTTATGTTACCCTACCTTCACTTTTCTTCCACTTAAAATTCCTGTGTTGTTAACTATATACACTTCTCATTTTGACATTCAATTATATGATGCCCTGAGTTATTTAACTAATGTGCATGAAAATCTTGCCCCCTCTAGAGATTATATATTATTGGGGAAAATGAATATCTTTTTTCCCTCCTTTTGTTTATCTCCCAAGCCTGTCCTTATAGCTCTCTGCACAGGGCTGGACATAGTAGATTTTGAACAAATTTTTTTCTAAAAATGAAATTAATCCAGCACATGTAAAATTTTGCTTTGTTAGCCCTAGAACAGCTGCTGGCTTCTTTAAACATTTTCTCTCTAAGGGAAACTCAAGGCCAATTTAAAGAGATGGAATTTACTCCTATCTGTGCTAGTTGGATTTCTTTGGATGCTAGATGTTTCAGAACCTATCTCTACATCTCTAAGCTAGGGAAGGGAAGGGTCAGGGACAAATAGGCTTTTTTTGTTATTAACAATATGAATTGGAATCCTATAAACTAATCCTTGGGCTTTTTCATCTGTGGGCCAAAATGACCCATGCCACCTACTTCTTATGGATGCTTAAAGACACACACAGGTCTCAGATGTGATAACTGACTGCATAACCAGAAAAGCACTGCATTAATGTAGGTAGTAATGGCTAATGTTTATGGGTTCCTGTGGGTACTGTGCCTGCTGAGTTCCAGGCACTGTTGTAAGCATTCTGCATTATCAGCTCATTTAATGAGCACACTAACCCTATGATACAGGTTCTAGTATTGTTAATATTCCTATTTTGTGTGTGAAGGAACTGAAAGGACACCTTTTGCTCAAGATGACTGGAGTAGTAAGTGCAGAGTTATTATGTAAGCCCAGACAGCCTAATTCTGAGACACTTATGGCTGCTGTGAGGAAAAAGGAACTTTGTGGAGGAAGGGATCCAAGAATAATGTCATCTAGTAACTTAAGATCATCTTTTGGGGGCAGCAAACCAAGGAGAAGGTGAAGCTTCTGATTCAGCTGGCCGATAACTTTGTAGAAAAAGGCCACATTCATGCCACAGAGATAAGGAAATGGGTGACCACTGTGGACAAACACTATCGAGATTTCTCTTTGAGGATGGGGAAGTACCGATACTCCCTGGAGAAAGCCCTAGGAGTCAATACAGAGGTAGGTATGGGGCCTCCCACTAGAGCGTCCTACTTTCTCATCTCCTACAGTACTGCTGCTCCCATTGCACCATGGAGAAGTTTCCAGAGCAGTCCCTGTGAGCTGGTGACCGTAGAGCACTTGCCCTGTATAATTTGAGAGGGCTGGGGTAGGGGACAAAGTTCCATCCATCTCTAGTTAATACCCTATATATTACAAACCTGACTAGCCATGAAAAGAGCCTATGCTGCAGTATAGTTTTTCTCTGTATAGAGTTAACTATTGACTTTAAGGACTAACCCCTTCATTTTGACCTCGTCAGTACCATCTCCTATTCTATTATATTAATCAGCAAGTGATTAGGGTCTTCGGTATATATAATAGTGCCCTTTCAAGCGATGTAATTTGTGTAAAGGCTATTGACATTTGAACTGAGAAAAGGTACTATTTTTCATGAGGTAAAGGGAGACTGACTTTTAATCTCTTCTTTATAATAGGGGTCAGTGGCCTATGAATTAAGAACTAAATACAGCCCAACAATTTAATCTTAGGATTTCTAATTCATAAATCTTTAAAAGGCTCATGCTCTGAAGCAGAGCAGCAAGGATAGTAGTTGGACCACTGAGAGTGAAAGCAGCTAACATCTTCCCCACACTGGCCTGACTTTTCTCTAGTGGAACCCATCATGTATAAACACCAAATCTGGCTGAAATAAGTAGGGACGAATAATTAGGGAGCTCAGTCACTGAGATATTTACAAGAAAAATGGGTTTTTGAAAAAAGTTCCTTTGACAGATGAAAGGTTTTTATGTATATATTAAATTATATGTTTCTACCTTGTATTTATCTTATTCATGAAAATCCAATCCTAGAGCCAATTATGCTCGTGTATGTCTAAATGTAATCAGGACTATGGGGCTAGTGAGATGGTCCAGCGGTCTAAAGCACCTGCATAGGCAAGCTTAGGCAACTGCAGGGACCAAGGCTTGATCCATGCCACCACATGCTGTGCCAGCCCCACCCCCAGGGCAGACTAAGCCAGCCATAATAAAAAATAAAAATAAAAAAATCAGGACTAAAGTTCTCAGCAAAGTAGACACCCAATGTGCATTGCTATGGATATCAGCACTAAATATTTGACCTGCATACTTTCAGTTATTTGAAAAGAATCATTGCCTCATAAGAAGAGTGCTTGTGGGTAGAAATTTATAGGATCCTCCATTTTTCATCTTCTCCATTGTATTATTCTTTGTTTTTCTGCTTTAATACCTCACTCAACATGGGCAGATGTCTTTATTAAAGTTTCTGCAAGATAACCTTTTTGTTCTGCTGCATGCAGGATAACAAGGACCTGGAGCTAGATATCATACCAGCAAGCCTTTCAGATCGGGAAGTCAAGCTGAGGGATGCCAACCACGAAGTTAATGAAGAGAAGAGGAAGTCAGCTCGAAAGAAAGAGTATGTGCTAGCGAATTCCCACTGCCGTAAGCAGGCTTTGTTTGCTTGTAAGCTCTTGGGAGCTTACTGTGTCCTCCTGGTCACCTACAGAGGGGGACAGACAGACCGACATGATGCTTTCATTGAGAATATGGGGTCACTGGAAACTTCTTAATCTGTCTTATCTGTCCTACATGGTCCACATCATGTATCCATAGCTTCTAGAAAATTAGTCACTTTTATTTCAGAATTCAGAAAAGGTACTATGCTCAGGTAAATTTGCTACTTCCCCGTTCTAATGAAACATTGTTCAGATAATTTTTACAGATTCCTTTTATGTCCAAAAATAAGTTATACTCAGCTGATCATGTAATATTCTTAGGCTAGCGCTCTCTTCTTTGTTCTTTTCCTTTTCTTCCCCTTATTGTTGATTTTTTTTTTTTCCTGTGAGGTTTTATCTTGCTCCAATTTAATGCCTATTGATTAATGAAATTCCAGTCTGTGTCTGCTACCTCATGAATCCCTTGTCTACAACCTCTTCTGGCATTGCATCTTTCCTTCTGAACTTCTATGATGTTTTCCTATACTGACTCACACTTTACTTATTCAGTGGACTGCTAAGTGTGTCTCTGTAACTAAATTATAAACTCGGTGAGGAAAGTCTTATTTTTATACTGTCTTGTATGAACCAATGAAGAGAGTAATGAAGATATCATAGATGATCAAGAAAAACATGTACTTATGTAATTACATGTGGAAGCTCAGACCTTTTGGAAAAGACAGGAAGTTATCCAAAAATCACATTAACAAATAAGCACCAGAGAACCAACTTTCTCACTTAAAAGAATATACAGTTGGGCCAAAAGAAAGTAGCACACACTTTGGGAGACATTCTAGCGCCAGATAGCTCCTCCTGGAACTTGATCTAGGTATTCAAATTTCAGTCTTTGCCTGGTGAATAACAGGATTTTTAAAGGAAAAAGAATCTGTATCTAGGGGGCTGGCTGGATGGCTCAGTTGTCTAAAGCGCCTGTTTAGGAATGCTTAGGTGGTGGCAGGGACCACAGTTCAATTCCCGGCACCACATGCTGTGCCAGCCCCACACCCAGGGCAGGCTGAGCCAGCCATGAAAAAAAAAAAAGAATCTATATCTAGAAAGTGGCCCAGTGAGAAAATTGAGCTCAAATGTAAAACTTCTAAGTTTACTGCCAGGTAGACAGGAGCCCGTAAGGAGCTGAGGCTGAGGAGAATCAACAAGAGGAGGTTAGGATGCTGAGATTCAAACATTTTGGAAAAAATCTGAAGTCTGAGAATTCTGTGAATTGGATTTGGTTTCTCAAGAATAGATAAGGACCATAATCTATTTAAGAGAACTGAGACCAATCTGTCACCAGAATCTCTGCTTTCTAAGTATAATCAGCCCTCCACATCTGTGGGTCATAGGAGTATGACTCAGTCAAATGTGGGTCAGAAATACTCAGAACATAATTATATATAATCTTTCCCACTTGTCATTTTTCCCTAAGTAGTACAACACCTATGCAGAAAGCACTTAAATTGTCTTATATACAATAAGTAATCTGGAGGTAATTTAAAGCATACAGGAGAATGTGTATAGGTTATATGAAAATATGATGCCATATTATATATACAAGGAGCTAAGCACCTGCAGATTTTGGTATCTATGGGGGTGCTGGATCTGATCCCCTGAGGATGCCAAGGGAAGACCATATTTCAGTTTCAGTCTCAGAAAATCTTGATTCCAGGTAGGCAAAATATATTTTCGTTTCTTTACTTGGTTGGTTGGTATGTTGCTTACCTACAGTCCATGCTAATCAAGAATTGTAGGACATTGGGTTGTAGAAACAATGAACCATATCAGTCTGGGCACTCTGCTCTCTGTATGTTGAGCTTACAAAGTCACACATATACAGAGCTCTTTGGAGGACTTTTAATGCATATTTTGACAGACTCCAAGTAATAATAGTAAAAGATAATATGCCCTATGATTAAGTAGTTCTCTGTAGATTATCAGAATGAATTAGGACCATAGCCTCTCTGAAGCATGAGAAACTAAAGTGAGGCTGTGAATTCAGAGCTTGTTTGATGCAGTAAGCACCTTAGCTTCTCACATTAGCTTCTTAGGGCCTCAAAACAAAGTACAATAAGCTGAGTGATCTACACAATAGAAACATATCTGCCATTGTGGAGGCCAAGTGTTGGAGGTGTTGGCTCCCTTCTGAAGGCTGTGGGAAGGATCTGTTCCAGACCTCTTTTCTCAGACCTCAGCAGGCTGAGTTTATGTCCACTTGAAAGTCTTCCTGAATACATATGCCTTTTTATAAGGGCATCAGTCATGTTAATTGTACCACTGTGCTGTAGTACTGTAATGACTGTTTCCAAATGAAGTCAAAGCCTGAGTTACTGAGAGTTAGAACTTCACCATATCAATTCTGGGGAACACCGTTCAACCCATAACACAAAAGGGAAATGGAAACCAAATCTTCCTTCCAAGTTATTTCTGGCCAATGAAATAAAGGAGAGTGAAGAATGAGTGGAAAATAGAACAGAATTGAGCAGGGGGTAGTAGAAATAAGTTAAAAAGAAAGACAGGTAAAAATATCAAGAAGCAGATAGAAGAAAAAGAACAATGTCCAAAAACCCAAGGCAGTGAAGCCAGAGACAGCATCTCAAAGCCCATCATCTTACTTTTCTTCTCCTCCTCTTTCCTACTTTAATAGCAATCTATAGATCTAATTGCCATCGTGCAAGCACCCCTCATACAGACCCTTTGCTTGAGTGATCTTGTGTAACCCTTGCAGCAATCCTGTGTGGTGAGTCATTTCACAGCTAAGGAGTCCAAGGCCAAGGAAACAGTCTACTTGTAAATGACAGCCATAATTCAGTTCCTGTGTCTGACTCTAAAACTCTTGTACCTTGCACTCTACCCATTGAGCAAGAATAGGAAAAGTGGCTCATTCCACAAAAAGGAATTTTTAAACTCAGTTCTTTAACTTTAATAGAAAAATCACTGCTAGAACAATGTTACGTTTTAAAGAAAATCCTGCCAACATAAAAGTCCAGGAAAAGATACTGTTCGTGTAGTATTTCTTGTGAAGTGTCCAAAAGCAGGCATTTTAGGATCATTAATATTCAGAAGTTTCATGTGATAGGACACCTAGAAATAGGAATTCTCATAATGAACTAATAGAAAAGCTGCTACAGAAAATGGATGATAAGTATGTGGATATATAGAGTTTGTGCCAAATTAGGTCATATGTATGCTAGCAAGTATGATTTGTAATAAAAATTTATGGAGTAAAAATCAGATAGATACAGTACTGTGAAACTATGCATCATAAGTTTTATAGTTACTCAAAGCTGTTTTGTTATTTAGGAGTCCCAGGAGAAAG
>PVJA010007039.1:0-70369 GCA_004027025.1 Myocastor coypus
TACAAAGGACTAATATCTTGAACATATAAAGAATTGAAAAATATCAGACTCCCCAAATTTAAGGACTCAAAATGAGCATCTGAGATGAATATGCATTTCTCAGGTGAAGGAATACAAACAACAAATAAGTATATGAAAAAATGTTCAATAGCACTAACCATTTGAGAGTAGCAAATTAAAACAATGCTGAAATTTTCATTCCAAAAAGCATGGCTATTATCAAGAAATCAATCAATAACAAATGCTAGTAGGGCTATGAGAAAAAAGGAACCCTTCTCCACTGTGGATGGGCATGCAGACTAATGCAACTGCTGTGGAAAACAATGTGGAGATTCCTCAAAAAGCTTGGACTAGAGTTCCCATTTGATCCACCTATTCCCCTTCTTAGCATTTTCCCACTGAATTAAAAGCAGCATATTACAGCAATATATGCATACCCATGTTTACAGCAGCATAGTGTGTAATAGTTAAATCATGGAAACAACCCAAATATCTACCAATCAATGAATGGATAAAAAAAGATGTGGTGTTTTTATACAATGGAGTACCATCTGGCCCTAAAGAAGAATAAACTTGAGACATTTCTAGGTTAATGGATGCTCCTTGAGACCACAATATTAAGTGAAGTAAATTAGATGCACGTGTGTGAATACCACATTGTTTCTCTGGTGTGAGAAACTGAAAGTGTAAGTAAGGACCAAAATATGTAATGTAAATTGTGAAATAGGAAGGAGTTATTCAAAAGGAAAGGGAAACTATGGAGAGGTGAGGGGGAAAGGAAGGAAGGGGAAAGAAAAAAATGAGAAAAGAAGGATAAAATGGAAACAGCTTTGTAAATAAGGAAAGGAAGAGGGGAGGAAGGGAGGACAAGGGAAGGGGTAAGAAACAGGAATCAAGATATGCCATGTACAGGTATGGGTTCAGTATCATGAAGGTGATCATTGTGTATATCATGGATCACAGAGAATTTAATGGAACTCTTATGTTCTAACTTTTATTGCCCTTTAACTTCATTGTTGCATGATTTGCCTTCTTTGTGGTCATTACCTTAAGATGTTATCCTCTTATCCAGGCAACTGGGAATAGAATACGCAGAGCACAATTTTGAGACCTTAAATTCTTGTTGGTCAAGTTCCTTCTATATTCTTAGCCTTCCCCTTCTCTCTGCTAGAAGAATGCCAACTAGTGCACATTTTTGTTTACCTTCTGTGCCTCCTTTTTCTCCCCCTGTAGTACTAAGGATTGAACTCTGGGCTATTTACATACTAAGTGAGTGCTCTTCCACTGAGCTACAAACCCAACTTCTTTTCAGATTTTATTTTGAGACAGTGTCTTGATACATTGCCTCGGCTGTGCTCTGCTTGCTTCCCTTCTATTTCTGTCTCCCCACTAGCCGAGATTCAGGCTTATGCTGCCAAATGGGACCCATTTTCCTTGATTTGCCTCTCTCCATGCAGTCTGTTTCTTCTCAGGCTAGCTGTTTCACAGTTTCCCAAGAGCTTAAACTTCCTGGTTAGTCATTGGTCAGTGCAATCTGATACTGATCAACATTCTTCTAGTGTAATTCTTCAGGAAGCCTTTCTTCCTGGGCACACCCTAGTTTCTAGCTTGTCCTTATTGAGATTTGTACATTTCTCTTCCTTTGAATCCTATCTCCATTTCAGCCTCGCAGCAAATTCTGCCCTCTACTTCTTGGAAACTCCCCACTCAGAGGGCTTGGTTCCATCTTGCCCGTAGGCCTCCTTCCCACAGATGGGGAATCCAAGGACACAATGACCCCTGGCAGGGTATTTCCCACCAAGCCTGAGTTTCCCCATCTAGAGTTACAGCCTGTGCGTGCTTCCAAAGGACAGTTTCAAGCTAAGCTTCAGGTTGCCAGTCTGGTTCCTGCTGAGGTTAGGCAAGTACATTTGCACATTCTTCCTCTGGTTTTTCTTTGCGTAACTATTAGACTAAATGACAACATCTACCCAAACACAATCCCAGGCCCATCTAATTATTGTTTGAATCTGTATTAAGGAAAACATTTTCAATGCATTATAATTTTCACAGATTCCCTTGCCCATGAAGGAGATCTATGATTTGTCAAGCAATTTCAGTTTCTTATCTCTTCCCTCCAGCACAGCACAAAGATTTATCAGTGTTAAAAATTAGATCTTATTACAACTTCTAACCAAACAACAGAATTACATACGGTGACTCAGTGCAATTTTCCTGCTTCCACAGAATTCTGAAAATGTTCTAACATTTAGAAAAATTGGAAGAATTTTTTCCAATAAATTCCCATACAGGGCCTGGCGGGATGGCTCAGTGGTCTAAAACGCCTGCTTGGGAAAGCTTGGGTGGCTTTAGGGACCGCGGTTCGATCCCCGGCACCACATGCTGTGCCAGCCCTGCCCTCGGGGCAGGCTGAGCCGGCCATAAAAATGAGTGAATAAACAAGCAAAGATTGTGAAACAATAAATAAATAAATAAATTCCCATACATCTCACCAGGTATTACTAGTTACCCATTTCTCTATCTATCTGTAGATCTTTTTTAAAAATTTGATGCATTTTAAAGTAAGTTAAACATACTAGTACTGTCCTGAAATAAACCTCAGAGTAGTGCTATGGCAGAGTTCAATATTCACTCAGGTTTTTTCTCTTTTGAAGGATTTTTTTTTTTTTTTGGCTGGTTCAGGCTGCCTTAAGGCCAGGTCTCATGCTCTGTGTGGGGGAGGGTCCTCAGGGCCTGAGTGAGTTTGCTGAATTATGTGCTTTAATCCACTGAGCTACCTGGCAAGCCCCCAGGTTTTTCTCTTTTGAAGAAAAATATTTGTGTGTATAAGACTCAAGTGTACTTTTGCTAAGTTTTGAAAAGCCTTACCCAAATTCCTAGCAAAGCATACACTACTCTCATTGGCTCTTTTTAGTCATTTCCTCTCCCCTGACAGTCACAGTTCTGATTTTTTTCCACCATGGTTTCATTCTGCTATAGAACTTAATGTTAGTGGCATCACACCATGTATGCTTTTTGGTACTTCATGATTCCACAGATCATCTTTCATCCATGTTGTTATGTATGTCAATAGCCTGACCCTTTTTATTTCTAAGCAGCACTCAATTCTGTTAATCTTCCAGTTTATTCTATTGACAGACATTGGGGCTACTTCAAGTTTTAGGGTACTATGAATAAAGTAGCAGTGAAAATTTTTGTATAGGTCTTATGATGTATTGTGTGTGTGTGTGTGTGTGTGTGTGCGTGTGTGTATGTGTATGGGGATCTTAGTTACTTTTCTCTCATTGCTGGGACAAAGACCCTACACCCAAAATGTAGGAAGGAAAGGTTTATTTAGCTCACAGTTGCTGGAGGATTCAGTCCATATTCAGCCAGCTCCAAGACTGAGAGGCACATGGCAGAGAGCAGCAGTTCATGGCAGTGGAACAGCAACAATGGCAACAGAGGCAACTGACCAACCAGGGAAGCAGACAGCAAGAGCGCTAGTCTGTCTCTCTGTCTCTCTTGAAATTATGTCAGGGTCTCTGCCTTAGCCTATCTGCCTTAGGCCACACCTATAATACCCAGCAGTACTCAGATCCATAGCCTCATCAGTACTAAAACACATAATCCCAGCGACTCATGAGTCAAGTCTTAATCTATAGAAGTCCCCACCCCATGATTGCATGAGGCTTTGGGGGGACAACTAAACATAAATCATAACAATGGGTATATATATATATATATATATATATATATATATATATATGCATATATATGTATTTGCATAGTCATTTGTCATGGGTAACTGTTGAGAGAGAGAATTGTTGGGTCAAGGATTTTTTTGACACAAAATGTCACTTATAGCCTAGGCTAACTTCAAACTGTGATCCTCCTGCCCCAGTCTTCTGAGTGCTAGAGTTACTTTCATATGCCAAAATACCTGGTTGTATGCTTAATTAGTTGTTTGTTTTGTTTTGTTGCTAGGGATTGAACCTAGAATCTCTCTCTCTCTCTCTGCTTCACACACTGCCCTCTCAGGGGCACACTGCCTCGCCTCCCAGGCCTTCTTCTGAAATCAAGGTGGAAAGCCTTCTTAACAACTCTTGCATTCTCTCTCTCTCTCTCTCTCTCTCTCTCTCTCTCTCTCTCTCTCTTTTTCTGGACAAGTTGTGGCTAAGTTACTAGGCTCAGATTAAACTTGTGACCATCCTGTCTCAGCCTCCCAGAATATAGGCATGTTCCTGGCTCTTTTGTTCATTTAAAAATTATGGTAGTTTGGGCCGGCGAGATAATTCAGTGGACTAAAGTGCCTGCCTGGGCTAGCTTAGGCAAGCACAAGGACTGTGGTTAAATCCCCAGCACCACATGTCATGCCAGCCCCATTCCCAGGGCTGGCTGATCCAGCTACAGAGGCCAGGAGCATAGTGCAGCCTGTAATCCCAGTAATGGGTAGGCTGAAAACAGGAGGACCACTACCAGTCAAAGATGCAGAGTGAGACCCTGTAACAACCAAATATATTTTTAAAAATTACAGTAGTTCATTTTCATTGTCATTTACTGGTTCTGAGAGGCTCAATGAATATCCAAGCAAGAAATACTAAGCAAATTGGACTGGAAAGGGCAATGAGTCACAAACCAATTGATAGGGACAAGTTCTAGTTTGCACAGTGAGCGTCAGATTTGCCCTTTTCAAGGCAGTGAGTAGGAAGATATGAGTGTAGGTTGTGTATGGTGATACATGCTTGTAATCCTAGCTATTAGGGAGGCTGAGGCAGGAGGATTAAAAGCTTCACGACAGCTTGAACAATTTAGCAATACCCTGTCTCAAAATGTAAAAAGTTTTAGGCATGATGGCACACACGTGTCATCCCAGCACTCAAGAGGCTGAGGCAGGAGGTCAGCATGGGCTACATAGTGAGTTCAGGGTAGCCTGAACCACATAGTAAGACCCTATCAAATAAAACAAACAAACAAATAAATAAGTAAATAGCTACAGCTCAGCACTCTGTACTTTCAATCCACAGTACCAACAACTACAATTAGGTTGTTTATTTTTATTTTTAGCAGTTCTTTATAACCTCAGTATCAGTCTTATACATGTTAGGAAATGTTTCACTGACATCTTTTTCCATCTGTGGCTTTTATTGTTTTTCTTTTTTAAATTTTGTTTTACATTAAAGTGTAAAAATAAAAACAAAAGGAAAAATAGCAAGAACAAAGACAGGAACATTAATATGAAACAATACATATGGTACACATTATCAAAATAAGAATAGCAAATTAAGAATAGTTGTTGCATCACGTATGTGGCTTTCATTGTTGTTTGTTTTTGCTGATAGCTCATGAGGCCAACGCTAGCACTGAGCCACATCACCAGTCCTGCCTAGCTGTATTCTGTTCTGTTCTGTTCTGTTCTGTTCTGCTCTGCTCTGCTCTGCTCTGCTCTGCTCTGCTCTGCTCTGCTCTGCTTAAAATGGTTTCACATATTGCAGGCTGACTTCCAGCTTGTGGCAATCTTCCTGCCTCAACTTCCCGAGTGCTGAGATTATAGGTGTGCACCACCACACCCAGCTCACTTTTTTAATGCTATTTTTTCTTTGATGAGCACAAATTTCTAATTTTAGTGAAATCTAATTTATCAATGTACTCTTTTTTTTCTTGGGTTTTTAAAAAACACTTATTTTCAGTACATGCTGTTGTATTCCTTGTGTGGATGGTACATGTGTGTAATACCTTTTTTGCTGCTGTTGTTTTTTTTGCAGGTCCAGGTATTATATTCAGGGCCTTGCGCTTGCCAGGCAAACACTTATTCTACTGAGCTATTTCCCCAGCCCTATGCATAATACCTTTATCTATCCTTTCCTTTCTCTTGCCCTTTATCTTTTGGTCCCCTTCCCATCTGAGAAAGATTTGTCTCCTTACTTCCTGTTATTCAACTTTTATACTGCTCTTTATATTTTATATTTCTCACATAAGAGAAATTATATAATATTTAAGCTTATGTTTCTGATTTATCTCACTTAATATTATGGTTTCAAGATACACTCAGTCTCCTACAAAAGACTCAAGTTTATCTTTATGGCAAAATAATACTCCATTGTGCATAAATACCACATTTTCTTTGTTCATTTATTAATGGACATAGGGACTGTTGCCAAGATTTAACTATTATGAATTGTGCTGCTATAAACATGGGAATGCTTATACCACTGTTAGCATGATGTATTTAACTCTTTTGGGAAGTCACCTAGCAGGAGAATAGCTGGGTCAAATCCCATTTCTAGTTTTAGTTTTGTGAGAACTCTTCATTCTAATTTCCACAATGGTTGAAATAGTGTATGTTCTTGCCAAAAACATAGGAGGATCCCTACGCATCTGACAAGGTCTCACTATATAGTTGAGGCTGCCCTTGAACTCACCATGTAGTTCAAGCTGGCCTCAGACTCGCTGATCCTCCTGCCTCAGACTTCCAAATGCTGTGATGATAGTAGTGTGTGCCCATGCCTGGCTCTTGATTTACTGTTATGCTTTTTATATCCTAAGAAACATTTATCTAGTTCCAAAGCACGAAGATATTCTTTTGCACTTTTACTAAAAGTTTTATTTAAAAAGTTAGGGGAAAAACACTTCATGATTTCAGCATTTGCATTTAAATTTATAATTCATCTCAAAATTGATTTTAGTGTTTGGTGCGAGACAGTAGTTTAAGTTTAGTTTTCCATACCAATGCAGTTATTCTGGCATCACATGTGAAAAAGAACTCTTGCCCTCTTTGAGCTGTATAAGAGATCAAGTGATTTCACAATTTTGGATCTAGTTCTGTGCTCTCTATTCTGTTTCACTGATACATTTATCAATCTTTATACCAGCCAATACCACACTGTATTGATTTCTTTGGCTTAATAGTAAATTTTGAAGCCAAGTAGTTTAGGCCCTCTGGTTTTCTTTTTTTTCATATTTGCATTGGTCACTTTGCTTTTTTCCCCACACAGTTTTAGAGTGACACTTCTTTGCTTTGGAACAAGTCCAAAGCATCCTTCTGTATTCACCTCTAACCAGAAGAGATTCAACAGCAAATAAACCCTTATGGGTAGGACAAGGCTAGGTGTATGAGGGATTCAGCAGGCCTTTTGTTGTCTGCCTGCCTGCCTGCCTGCCTGCCTGTCTGTCTCTCTGTCTATCTATCTATCTATCTATCTATCTATCTATCTATCTATCTATCTATCTATTTATCTATCTTTTAATGTTTTTATACCAGGAATCAAACTCAGGCCTTGCACTTGCCAGGCAGGTACTGTGCCACTGAGCTATATCTGTAGCCCTATATTTTTTACTGGGCTGAAAATGTGTGACAAACCACAGTCTCTACCCCATTGTTTTATTTTATTTTTCAACATGGGGTAATAAACCCAGGGCTTCCGGTATACAATGCAAGTGCTGTGCCACCAGTTATATTCCCAGTCCTACGGCATTATTATCTAAAGTTTTCTTCTCTTTTCGCATATAATAAAAGGTTTTAGTATCATTCTTTTCACTTTGTTCATTAAAAATGAATAGTGACTATTACCACTGTAAAATATTCTCCATAATCATGTACTTAATTCTTGTGTATCTCCTGCCACATCAAGTTTTATTATATAAGCACAAGGCACTCAGAGAAGATGCTTAACACTTGGATCATTCCAAATAATGATCCCCCCTCCCTAAGCTGAGACAGCAATTGAAATTGGGTATGGTGTCGTATGCCTGTAATCCCAGCTCCTTGGAGGCTGCAAACAGGTGGATCACTATGAGTCCGATCTAGTAGTGAGACCCTGAACATCTTGTAGACACTTTCCTAAAAATACAAAAAAGGGAAAGAAACACAATCACTGGATATTGTGTCTTACTGTAATCATCACATTTTGCTTCATTAAGGTACTAAGCTTTAGTATAAATTTTAACTTTTACTCAGAACATGCCTGGCTGGTTTCAAGTTATTATGAATGTAAATTGCCTACAAGTTGGAGAAGCATTTTTTTGTGAATTTGTCTAGCAAGCCTACATTTCAGTTTTGAGTCTGGGAATCAACTTTCTGTCATTGGCACAAAATGCCCCCCCACATAATCAGCTTCTAGGAGGAAATAATGATTTTGGTTCACAGTTGCAGAAGCTTCAGTCTGTTGTTCAGTTCACTCCAAGGCAGAAATACCGTGCCAGAAGGAAATGGAGAAGAAAAGCTGCTCAGCTCAGGGCTGCCAGGAAGTAGAGAGAGCTGAAGAGAGGCAGTGAAAAGATCTATCCTTGCAGGTACCCCACTGGACCTGCTGCCTCCAGAGGGCCTGCCCCCTACTGGCCCCTTGCACTGTGAATGGACTGGTCCATTGATGAGCTCACAACTCTGTAGGATGAAGATCTCTATGCCCCATCTCTGTTGGAGACCAAACTCTCAAAACAGGAGTCTTGAGGGAATATTTCATAGTAGTATTTAAAAACTTTATTTATTTATGTTATGGCTGGCTCAGCCTGCCCTGGGGGTGGGGCTGGCATAGAAAGTAGTGCCAAGGGTCAAACCTTGGTCCTTGTGGTTGCCTAAGTTTTGCCTAAGCAGGTGCTTTAGACTGCTGAGCTATCTCGCCGGCCTGGGAATGCTTCTTATTAAACCACAACAAGGGATAGCATTATTTTCATGGATAACATCTTCACCAGATTTGATTTCCAGCTCAGCCAAGAAAAGTAATTGCTAAGAGCCAAGTGTTATAGCACATGACTATAGTCTCAGCACTCTAATAAGAGGATGAAGCAGGAAGATGGAAAATTCAGTTCCAGCCTAGGTGGCTTAGTCAGATGTTGTCTCAAAATTAAAAAATGAAAAAGACTGGGATATGGCTCAGTGCAAAGGCCAGGTCCAATCCCTAGTACTGGGGAGAGAAAAGACTACAACATAATTTTTATGCTGAACAACAAAATCAAAACAATAGCAGGGGCTGGGGAGATAGCTCCGTGGCACAAATGCCTGCCTGGAAAGTGCAAGGTCATGAGTTTAAAGCCTGGTCCCACAAACAAACAAACCATAGCATGTCTCTTAGCTTTTTCCTTTTTAACTTTATTTATTTATTTATTTATATTATGGCCAGCTCAGCCTGCCCTGGGGGTGGGGTTGGCATAGCATGTGGTGCTGGGATCAAACTGCAGTCCCTGTGGTTGCCTAAGCAGTTGATTTCAACTGCTGAGCTATCTTGCTGGCCCTCTCTTAGCTTTAACTGCCTATTTAACTTGCTTTTGGGGGCTTGTTTGTTCTCACATTTGCACATGCTAGGTATGCCACACATGTTCCACTGAGCTATACCCCCAGCTCTCTGCCTTTGTAAGACTGCATACTATTCATATGTATGTATATACTTATGAATATCATACACATACCACAATTTCTTCATGCATTTGTTCATTCATTCATTCATTCATTCATTGATGAGTACATAGGTTGTCTTCTTAAGTTGGCTGTTGGTGAGCATGAGAATGCAGATACAGTGTCTTTAAGATGTGATAATTGTATCCCCTTCAGGTATATGACTGGAAGGGGAATTTTTTTTTAAATAATTTTTTTGGGCAGGGCTCGCGCAGCATGTGGTGCTGGGGATCGAATCGCAGTTCCTGAAGCCACCCAAGCTTTCCCAAGCAGGTGCTTTAGACCACTGAGCCATCCCGCTGGGCCCAGGGGAATTTTTTTTTTCTATCTTTTTTTTTGGTCAGCCTGCCCTGGGGGTGGGACTGGCACAGCATGTGGTGCTGGGGATTGAACTGTGGTCCCTCTGGTTGCCTAAGCTTTCCTAAGCAGACACTTTAGACCACTGAGCCATCTCACCAGCACGTGGAAGGGGAATTTTTGGATCACGTGGTAGTTCTACTTTTAATTTCTGTAGGAACCTTTATACTGTTTTCCATAGTGGCTGCACAAAAACATAGTGTACCAGAGTATCTTTTTCTTCTGTGCCTTGACAATGCTTTTTATCTTTTGTGTTTTCAATAATCACTACCCTACATGTATTAGGTGGTATTTCACAGTTTACATTTCAAGAAAGCTTTTGATTTACCTTTCTTGAATGATTGGTGATACTGAATATCATATATATATATATATATATGTGTGTATATATATACATATATATATAATACTATATAATATATATTTCCTTGCTGTTTCTGTTACTGTGACAACATGCCCGAGGATGAACCTGTCGTGCAGTTGTACATCAAGATAGAAGGAGGTGGAAGGGAAGGCTGCTCATCTCATGAAGCCAGGACAGCAAGAGAAACAGAAGGAAAATAGGATGAAGAAGAAGATTTTCCTTTCTGGGGCACACTGCAGTTACCTACTTCCTCCAGTGGACCCCACCTCCTAAAGTTTCTGCCACCTCCCAGTTATACTATAAGATTATAAATCCATGAATAGATCAATCCACTCATGAAATTAGAGACTTCATGATGCAGCCACCTTCTTGAAGGTTCTACCTCTGAATATGGTTGCATGAGGGATCGACCCTTCAAAACTTGAGCTTTTGGGGAATATTTCTGATGCAAACTCATATTTTGTATTTTGTATGAGTTTTCTAAAAAATATGTCAGATAGGGCCTGGCAGGATGGCTCAGTGGTCTAAAGCACCTGCTTGGGAAACCTTGGGCAGCTGCAGGGACCACGTTTCGATCCCCGACACCACATGCTGCATCAGCCCTGCCCTGAGGGCAGGCTGAGCTGGCCATAAAAATAAACAAACAAACAAACAAAAGTTCTGAAACAAGAAAAAAAAAAGTCAGATACGCAGTTTGTAAATTCTTTTTCCTGACCTGCTTGAGTTGTATCCTTTGTTGTACAGAAGCACAGTTTGATATAGTGGTGCTTATTGACTTTTTGTTTTTGTAGCCTGAGTTTTTGGCACGATAGCTAAGTTGTTGTGAAGGCCAATATCAATGGCTTTTTCCTCTGTGTTTCCTTCTGGAAGTTTCACAGCTTCAAGTTTTTTTTTTCTTTTTTTCAATACAGAATCTTGCTATATAGTTTGAACTCATAGTAATTCTCCTATCTCAGCTTCCCCAGTACTGGGAGCACAGCATGAGGTACTGGGATCAATGTTGGGACCTTGCACTTCCCAGGCAAGTGCTTATGTTGTTGAGTTATCTTTCCAGCGTCACAGTTAAGTTTTTTTTTTCCCCCCCTCTATGAATTGAGTGAGTTTTTATGCTTGGTGGGCTAGGGTCCAGTTTTACTCTTCTTTCACATGTGGAAATTTTCCCTCCACCACTTATTGAAGACATTATCCTTTTCCATTGTGTCTCTTGGTTCATTTGTTAAAAAAATCAGTTAACTGTATATACTTGAATTTATTTCTGGGCTATCCTGTTTCAGTTGTGTATGTCTGCATTATGCTAGTAACAAAATGCTTTTATTTTTTAATTTTTTTAACAAACTGCTTTTATTACTATAGTTTTGTAATATAATTTAAAATAGAAAGTGTGAGGGGCTGGGGAAATAGCTCCATGGCACAAGTGCCTGCCTGGCAAGTGCAAGGTCATGAGTTTGAACCCCAGTCCTGAAAAAAATGAATAAATAAATAAAATAAAATTGAAAAATATGCTGCCATGACTTTGATTTTCTTTTCCCCTCAAAGTTGAATTGGCTCTTCATGTGTGTGCGTGTGTGTGTGTGTGTGTGTCCCTACACACATTTTAGGACTTTTTTCAATTTCTCTGAAGAAAAACCATTAAGATTTTGATAGGATTGTACTGAATTTATATACTGCTTTAGATAGTACGTTAGTAGCAATTCTTCTGAGCTACAGGATTGAAAATTTTTCTACTTATTTGTGTTCTGTTCAACCTTTTTGGGATCTTTATTATAATATATATATATATATATATATATATATATATATATATATATGTATATATATAACTGGGGATTGAACTTAGGACTTTGTATTTGCCAGGCATGTGCTTAAGCTGCTGAGCTGTCTCCCTAACCTGCTTTAACATTCTTTTTAACAATGTATTCTTTTTAAGAAATTTGTAAAAGTACAAATCTTAATATACTTAAGCATTTATTTTAGGGCCTGTGTTGCAATACAAATTTTATTGTTAATCATTATTCCTGGATAGATTAACAATATTCACATTTATTTGGAATAGCTCAGCTCTATCATCTTTTCCATGTGGCAGCCTCATTTTATTTTTTAATGTATTTAGTATAAGGTCTCACTATACAGATCAGACTCGTAGTGATCTTCCTGTTTTCAGTCTCCCAAGCACTGGAATTACAGGCATGTGCCACCATGCCCAGTCTCAAGAATTATATAATCTGCATTGCAACTAAGTCAGCACTGTTGACATCATTGAACTTGCTCAAAGGTCAGCTATGTTTTAATCAAGAAAATTTTCATTATTACCTGGTACCTATATCTATGAGTTGTAGTGGGCTCCATTTAAATGTAAAGTTATCTTCCATTCCAGAACTGGCCATTCCAACTCTAAATTTTTATTTCAATAATATGGATTTGGTCAAATACTTTGATTGAAACTGAGGAACTTTAGGGTATTAAACAAACATCCTTCCTTGGTAAAGAAACAAAATGAATCTTTTTGTGGCTATTCCTCCTTACAAAAACTTCACAAAAACAGAGTAGAAGAAACATAAGATGCTAGTGGGACAAAACATTACAGTGTTCCAAACACACTGAACAGATGGAAGGACAATTTAACAGTGGTAGAGCAAGTGCGGCAGAAAAAAGCTCATCATTCAAGCATGAGTAATGAAGCTTCATCTACCAACCATTTCCACCTGTCACTTTGCTTCTGTAAGCTTGTTTATCTAACATTGTTATGGTTTGTGTCTAGTTGTCCCCCCAAAGTCTCATGCTGTCATGCAGGGGGGACTTCTAGAGTTTGAGACTAACTCATGATCCACTGGGATTATGTGTTTTAACACTGCTGGGATTATGAATTTTAGTACTGCTGGGATTATGGGTGTGGCCTGAGGCAGAGAGCCTAAATGTAATATAAGAGGGACAGAGCAACAGACTCTCTCTGTTGCTCTCTGTGTTACTGTGGTGGCCATTGTTCCTGTTCCTCTGCCATGAACTGCTGCTCTCTGCCATGTGCCAGACTGCCTTGGAGTCAGACAAGTATGGACTGAAATCTCCAGGAACTGTGAGCTAAATAAAACTTTCCTTCCTTTATTTTGGTTGTATTTGTCCCAACAATGAGAGAAGAGTAACTAAGACAAACGACAACATGACTACTATGAAGAATTGGAATCCCTCATGGGAGATTCAACACTGGAACTATGGGGATGATCTGGTACCCATACGTATGGGTTATTGTGGCGAGCTTTGGATGAATGTAATTTATTTTGAGGGATTATAGAGCTACATTAGGTCCTAAAGTCGTTGAACTTTTTTTTTCTTTTTCTTTTTCTTTTCTTTTTTTGTAAAAGGGGTGTGCTTTGTTTTAAAAAACAGGAGCAAAATTCACACAAGTTTGATACTGTGGGAAACCAGTAATCATTTCTGTAAGCTCCTAGAGGTCAGGGATTATAATACTTTGTTAAAAGTCTTGGTATTCTTTACAAGCATGCCTGGCACATATAACAGATGTTTCATAAATGTCTCAGTGAATCTGCATGTGGTCCGCTATGGACACAGAGACACTACCTTGGCTCAAGGCAGAGGCCATTGGAGGAGGTTTTCATGCATCGGGGAGGAGTAAGATTCAGGACCTGCCTCGTGAAGGATAAATGGAATTTTTCTGTATGCGTTAGTACCCTATCTCATCGTCCAAAGCACTTGGGTGATTAGAAAAGCCCAGAAATTAATAAACCTTCACAATAGTACACAAAGCAAAAATGTACCAGGTGTATTCGTTCCATGCCACTTTCGTTACGTTTTCTCCACAGTGAGCGGTATCTAATCTTTTTTTGTCTATATTTGACATTAGCTGCCACCACTTTGCTATAATTAATGGGACGTGCTCTTGGATGCTTTCAAACCTTGCTCAATCCAGGCCCCAAGTGTCCTTTAAACCTCGGGTAAAACGACTTTGGCTGCAGCCGGTGCCCGAAGCCACACCCACTGCGAGGCCACGAAACTTGGGGCTAGTCTGGCAGCGGCTAGCGCAGCGGGCATCGGAATCCCACGGCCTGCGCCCAGCTCTCGCCAGCCGGCTGCGCGGCAACCTCCACGCCGCAGCCCGGGCCACCCGGCCGCCCCCGCCCCGCCCCGCCGCGACCCGGCTCATTTGCATAGGGACGCGCGCGGCGCCGGAGCGGGAGGGGCGCGGCCGGGAAGGCGCTGCGCGCGCGCCCTGACAGCTCGGCCCAGCTCGCTCCCTTGCTCGTCCCCGGCTTCCGAGCACAGCATGGCGGTCAAGGTGACTCCAACTCTCTGCCGCTGCTTTTATTGCATAGGAGACATTCGGAGGGTCCTGCCTGCAGCCCCGCCACCGCTTGCCATTTCCTTCTTTGCCTCCTTAGCTAGCGCGTCCTGGGGCTTCAGCGTGTGGCTGCGGAGCTCGCAGGCTGGGACCGGTGGGAAGAGGATGCCCGGCTGGGGGAGGGGAAGGGGTGGGTTTGTGGGTCGAAGGGGCTGGTGAGGACCACTGGTCGGTGAAGGAGGAGTAGCGCCCCGTCCTAGACCCATGGGAGTGTGAGCCCGGAGTTGGAGAGCAAGTGGCAAAAAAAGCCGGGGCTACCTAGGGCATCAGTGTATTGCGGTGGGGGAGGGGGTGAGTACTGGGTAATTTGGGGCCTCCTTGCAGCGGGAGGGCCGTGGTTGGTATTTGCATCGCAGGCTGAAGGGTGTTAAAAGTAATTTATTTGTGGCGGCCGTCATATTTTGGTTGGATGAGGAAAAAGAGGGGCGTCGAGATAATCACAAGTTATTACTGGTTTTCATCCAGGAAGGAAGGCTGCTGCTAGGCCATGCTGTTAATTTGGATATTTTAAATCTCCTGTTCCTCCACTCCTGCGGGCCTCTTGACTTGAAGCTTGGTAGTTGCTACTGTATTGCTAGTAGATGTGGAATAAAGTAGCCCTGCTTTTGCGGTCAGGGGAAGCCCTGCCTGTAATTTGCCCTATCTCAGGCTCTTCACACTGCTCTTTCACTCTCCAGGCACACAGATCTCCAGTTTGACAGTTGTTATCAGCAGTTATGGCTTTTGGGTTGTTTTAAATTAAATACCCTTCACACGATAAGAACATTGATTGTTAGCACATGTGAACATGAGATTGCATTGGTCTTTAGTGAAGCATTAACTAGCTCTCCCTCCTCCCCGCTTTCAGGTGCAGACGACCAAGCGAGGCGATCCTCATGAGTTAAGAAACATATTCCTACAGGTAAATCAATTTTAGTGTATTTTTTGCTGAAAAAAGAAAAGAGGGTATAATATTTTGTTCTTTTCAAGCCCTAAGTTTGCACAATATCCTGTTTCCATGTATTTTTGCAAACATGGCTGGGCAACATTTAAAATTCTCTTCCTAATGTTTGATTAAAACTTTCCTTTATATTAAGGGCAAATGGTTTTCTTGAGACTTGCTTTTCCTTACATGACTTTAAATATGTAAAAGTAGACTGAAAAGAACTTCCAGTTTTGGGCTGGGGAGATATAGTTCAATAGAATAAGGGCTTGACTGGCAAGTGCAAGGGCCTGAATTCAATTCCTGGTGGTGGTGGGGGGGACAAACAACCCACCACCACCAATAAAAACTTTCACTTTCTCATGAGTACTAAGACTAATATTTCAAAATCTATTTGCCCTTTTTGTATAACTGATAGATGTGGTAACTAAAATACTGTCCTCCTGGAAAGTTACAGTTTGCCTACTTAAGAACAATCCTCCATGTAATCTGTTACAGAGATAGTATGATAAGAATAATGTGATAACTATTGTATATCTGCGGCCCTTTGGAGATTTGTTATGAAATGTTGCTCTCTAAAATTCTTGCAAGGATCAAAACTGCTAAGCTTTTAGGATTAGCGACTTGGCTGTAGTTTTTTTTTTTAAGTTGGCTTAGTTTTTTTCATTTGCTTTTTTAAAAAAAATTTCTAAACTTCTCTATGGAGGAAGTTGTACTTAAGTAAATGTAAAGGTAGATGAATTAAGGTGTTATCACTAAATATTTTTCTCTGAAATTTCTTTTGAGAATTTTTATTCTGGATTTGAGTTCTTATGTAGATACTTTAACCTTCAGCAGATTCCTGCTGGGTATTATTTTCCTCTGTAAAATGAAAGGTGACCTCTAAGTTTTCTTCCACTTCCAAAAGTCTATGATTCTATAATTAGGAACAGATTCTAACATACGCTGATGAGCCTGGAATAGATGACATTTTTATCTAAGATGTGGTTTCCTTAGACTATTGTTGGGAGGAGGCTGTGTAGATGGCCATATGTTAGTAGAGTTCATGAAAAACAAATTAGTTAAGGCTGGAGGTCTAGCTCAGTGATAAACTGAGTTTAGAATGCACAAGATGTAGGTTTGATTCCTAGCACAGCAAACAAAACAATTAGTAAAAATGAGAATCTTAATTTTTATAAAATCTATTAAGGGAGTATATATATTCTACATCAAAAATAATTATAGTAGAACCACTCTATTATGTAGCATGAAATCTTCATTTTCACAAATACTCTTTTTTTTTTTTTTTTTTTTTTTGTAGATAGGATCTTGCTATATAGTTCAGGCTGGCTTTAAATTTACTATATAGCCTATACTGGCCTTGAACTCATGACAGTCCTCCTGCTTCAGCCTCCTGAGTGGAGTGCTGGGACTATAGATGTACACCATCACACATGGTGCTTCACAAATGTTCTTGAGCATACCCCAAAATATAGCAGTGCTGACTACGTCATATGATCAGACTCAGTTGTTTTGTGAGTTCGTATGATAGTTAATTTTCTTTTCAGATTAAGTAGGCATGGGAAAAATCAGTTGAAATATTGCTTAATATAATGGAGAGACTATTGGCTCAGGTGTCAGGAGCACTGGCTTAATCCTGAAGCTTGAATCTGTCTGGCAGTTGTTCCTGTAGGCTAATTATTTAATCTTCCTGATTTTATCTTCTCCTGTGGCCTCAGTAGAACATAAATGAGTTAGGTCCTTTTGGCTGTAAGCGTTCTGTGGAGAAAAACTTTGTAATTCTATGTGGAACTTTGTTTTGTTTGTTTTTGGATTTTTTACAACATTGGTTGGAGGTACAAGGAGACAGACCAGCACTGTGCTTTGGTGTTTGAGAACTTATAAAGCTTTACATTCCATTTAATGTTTTGCATATTATCAGTATCTTTTTACATATTCTAATTTTAATTTTTTGCAATATTGGAGGTCAAATCCAGGGCCTCACATGCTCACTTTATAGTTGAGTTATGCCCCCAGCCTCTTTCACATTATTTTAATGATGCTTATTTTTATATTAAAACTTGTAAAATTTGTAACTCCATAATTAGCACCAAGTGTAGAACCCTGATTGAAGCATTATTAATAGATAAGAGAAAGATAGAACATAGATATTTACCTTCAGGAAGATACAAAGCAGCTAGAAAAATATAAGTAGATAGATCCACTGGAGCACAGTTACCAAGTATTACATTAGATTTTTATCCTGGGTACAATACTTCGAACTATAGTTACATTATGCTTTTGTTTATTCATTTATTTTTATGGCCGGCTCAGCCTGCCCTGAGGGCAGGGCTGGCGCAGCATGTGGTGCCGAGGATTGAACCGCGGTCCCTGCAGCCGCCTAAGCTTTCCTAAGCAGGCGCTTTAGACCACTGAGCCATCCTGCCGGGCCCCAAAGAAATTTTAATTTTTTTTTTCTTCAGTGCCAGGGATTGAACTCAGTACCTTGCACTCGCCAGGCAAGCACTTATTCCACTGAGCTATTTGCCCTGACTCCCTACATTATGCTTTTGGGTCCTTTTACAAAGATTTATGTGTGGTTAATTTATGAATTTTTGTTTTTTTAATTAAAAAAAAATTTTTTATTTAGTGCAGTCTCACTACGCAGCTCTGACTCTGTAATGATCCTTCTGTTTTCAGCCTCCCCAGTGCTGGAATTATAGGTGTGCGCCACCATGCTCAATCTCAGTGGCTGGCTCAGCGTGTCTGGGTGCAGGGCCAGCGAGCTATTTTGCCTACCCAATTTGTGAATTTTTTTTGGCAGGCTCAGGCTGCATTCAGGGCGGTCTCAAGCTCTATGTGGGGGTGGGGTTCGAATCTCAGTCTCCAGTGCTTGAATGATTTTGCCAAATCATATGCTTTAATCAACTGAGCTACCTAGCAAGCCCTCAAATATTTTAGGTATAGACAAAATACATTCTATGTATTTCTTTAGCACTGATCATATTTACCCAACGTTGTGTGTATGTGTGTGTGTAGTGCTGGAGATACAATATATATAGTTCGACTTAGGACCTTGGACATGATAGGCAAGCCCGCAATCACTGAGCATTATCTCCAGCCCCTCCTTCTCTCCCTGTTTCCATTTGTATTTATTTATTCCTGACAAATATCTATAAAGAGTATTTGTTGTATGCCAGGCGCTTGTGTTTAGTTCAGTAGTAAGCACCAAACTGAATAGTTCAAATAGAGAATGGAGCCAAGACTTGACTGCTGATGGACTGGTGTTTGGGCTATCTCGCCCCTGAGAGATGTGTGCCATCTCTCATGGTCTGTGTTGAGGAGACACCAATACTAAGGGCCAGTGCAGAGCCTGTGATACAGCAACAAAATTGCTTGCCCAGAATGGAGTGGCTATGTGATAATGACAGTGGCTGACATTTGCTGAGCATTTAGTGTGCTACATACGCTCTGGCCTGGTGCTCTAAGGATAGTGTGCTAACTTTCAGACCCTATGAAGTGGGGTTAGTGTGCCTCTGGCATAAAGTTAAATGATTTGCATAATATCACTTATTTTGCAAGTAGTATAGACCAGAGAATACTTGAACTCTAGAACCCATACTGTTTTTTTTTTTTTTTAATTCAGATATTATTTCCTTCTTTAATATTATCACTGTTTACTGCCGCTTAGCTAAAAAACTACAGTAAATAAGAAACCATGTTATTTAAACAACCTTCCAAATTATCATATTTGAAATGGAAGCAAAATAATTAATTGGTTGGTTATGGCTTTAGAAGATGACATAGAAACCCAGGATCATCTAGAATTTTTTTTTTTCCTGAAATTCAGAATGACTAAGAATATCACAACATCATTTAATTGATTATGGTTTTTTTTCCTCTTCTTTTTCTCAATTAATATGTGTTTGTGATACAGAACAGTGATGTTTACTTTTGAAAAATGGTACATGCATAGAACATACCCTAATCTTTTTCAATACCTTTATCCACCTCTCTTTTCTTTCCTGGCCCCTCCTTGTGAGCCTCTTCCCCATCTCTAAGAGTCTTCCTTTTAGTTTCCTATCGTTTCTCCTTTATCTGTTTATATTTCAGGTTTCTCATGTAAGAGAAAATGTAATGCTTAGCTGAGTCTGGTTTATTTTGCTTATCATGATCGTTTCAGGTTTTATCCATTTTCCTGGATGTGGCATGATTTTATTCTTCTTTAGGGCTGAATAATATTCCACACATTAAGTTTGTCTATTCGTGCTTTGACAGCCCTCTGGGCTGTTTCTGAAGCTTAGCTATTGTGAATTGGGCTGCTGTAGATATGAATGTGTGTGTTGCTAGAGTACTATGCCTTTATTCCCTTGGTATAGACTATACTTATGGTTGTATCAAAGGAAGTAGAATTTCTTTTCTATTCTTTTTTCTCTTCTTTTTCCAGTACTTGCGATTGAACCCATGGCTATTGTGCTGAACAGTATCCCCACGCCTTTTGAATTCTTTTAAGTTGCTAAATTGCCCAGGCTGGGCTTATGCTTGTAATCTCCCTGCCTTATCCTCCCAGACAATTGTGCTTACAGGTATACATCCCCAGGCCTGCCTTGGAATTTCTAAGTTTAGTCTTGTTTTGAGGAATTTTTGTACTGATTTCCATAGTGCTGTCCTACTTTACATTCCCACCAACAAAGTAGGAGGCCGACCCATACTGTCAACTCTTACAGTTTACTGATTGCAGGATTTTTATTTGTATTTTTTTATTTTTTAAAGAGAGTAAAAATTAGAATTAAAAAAATTATTACGAGTGATCTAGAATTTCACTTAACAAAGTAACATGAACTTCACTGTACTTGTTGTAATATATAGTGTTGTCTTCTTCTTCTTTTTTTTTTTTGCGGGACCGGGGTTTGACCTTACAACCTTGCACTTGCAGGCAGGCAGGCAATTGTGCCATGGAGCTATCTCCCTGGCCCCTATCTTCTAACCAGTTATTCATATTATCAGGTATATTCATGTAAAGTTGGAAGAAGAAAGAAATGTATATTTATTGGGGGAAAGAAAGCTTCTGTCAGAGAGAGGGAGAGAAGAGGGCATGAGCCAGTTGACTGGGAAGCTATCTCTTCCAGGGATATTTTTTTTTGGTATTGGGAATCAAACTTAGAACCTTGCGTTCGCCAGGAAGGCACTTATGCTTCCAAGCTATGTCCCCTGCTTGTAGGATTTTGAAAAGGAGTGATTTTTGAAAGACAGATATGTCAGGGGCTAATGGCAGCTGTACTTTGCTGAGAAGTTAAGGAAAAAATAATCTGATTACTTTAGGTGATGCAATTAAAAGTCTTTACACTGAAACTACCTAGAATAGTTGGCTGAGGAGTTTTGATTTGAAACAGTAGGGAGGCTTCTTGGGTTTCTGAGTGGGCAAATTGAAGTGGAGAATTCTGACAGCTCTTTGTGTGTTGGACAAAGTGTGGAGAGATTGGAAGTAAGTGAGGCGATCAGCTAAGAGGCTATTGAAATACTACATGTGGCAGATAATGATGTCGAGGGTCTGATGGCCAGGGAAATAAGGGAACAGCAGTACTGGGGCATTGTGAGGAAGGAATCTATTAAATTCAGTATTACATTTAGAAAGAAAGAAGGAATAGTGAACCTGGCATTTGGGGGATAGATATTAATTGATCAGACATCCATTGTGGGAATTTTGGCATGGAGGAGGGTGGGTAGAGTTAAGTGTGATTGCTGCACAGATGTCAATCACTATGTCAAAGTTGGATTAGTATAGATACAAATGGGTACAGGTGGTAGGTGAGTCCTTATGGCTTAGGAGGGGTCAATGTAAGATAGCACAGAGGCCCAGGTGGTTTACTGAGATAGTTGTAATTGAAGGGGGAAGGAGGAGGAGAACTAGAGAGAATAGTTCCACCAGAGCTGAAAGTAGGAACTTTACAAAAAGGATTAGTCTAGTTGAAATAGATTCTGTTACCATTATGACTTGGCTAGGCTTGAGGATCATTTGAATTCAGGATCATTAGCACTATTTAAAGACTACCAGAAGATTTTAATCTTAAATTTTAGAATATGATTGGGATCTTGTGACATTTAGATCCATGGTTATTAACCATAAAACTTCACACAATGTGGCATAGGAGTGAATTCTGTGAAGCAAAGAACTTGCCTGCAAAAATAGAACTCTATTTAGTGGAATTATGTGTGCTCTTAAGGACTTTCTGTACGAAGTGTTATATTGAGTACAGAAAGATAGGATAGTTTTGTTCTCTGTTTTTCGTACCTCAAGTGTTAATGAACTATATTTTCAGTACTGGAGATTGAATCCAGACCCTTCACACTGAGTTACACCGCCAAGCAACCTGCCCCCTTTTTATTTTTTTGTGGTACCAGGGATTGAACTCAGGACCCTGTGCTTACCAACCAAGGGCTTATTCTACTGAGATATCTCTCTGGCCCTATGTTTTCTATTAATATAGTTTTAAAAAAAGGTATTCACTAAGAAACTGCTTTTTTGCCAATCCACCTATACAAAGCTCATGAAACTAGAGCATAATAAATTCTTATGTTTTTGTTTATTCTGTGATTTTACAACCAGTTAAGATTTTACTGTTTGCATGTATGTATGTATGTATGTATGTATGTTATGTCTGGCTCAGCCTGCCCTGGGGGTAGGTCTGGCACAGAATTTGGGAGAGACCAGGGATCAAACCACAGTCCCTGTGGTTGCCTAAACTTGCCTAAGCAGATGCTTTAGACTGCTGAGCCATCTCGCTGGCCCTGTTACTATCTTTGTAACCATATATATGTATATATATATATATATATATATATATATATATATATATATATATATTTTTTTTTTTTTTTTTTTTTTTTTTTTTTTTTTTTTTTTTTTTTTTTTTTTTACTAGGAACTAAACTCAGGAGCTCACGCATGCCAGGCAGGTACTATGCCTCAGAGCTACATCCCTGGCCTTGCAAAGTAGCTTTATTAAAAAGCAAACAAGCAGGACCGGCAAGATAGTTCAGCAAACTAAGCACCCGCTTAGGCAAGCACAAGAACCGAGGTTTGATCCCCAGCACCACATGCTATGTGGCTCCCACCCTTGGATGTGTTCAGTGAGCCACTGAGTGCTGGTCTGGTAGCCCAGGGCTATAATCAGCTTTGGGGGGCTGAAAACAGTAGGATCACTCCAAGTCCAAGCTGTGTAGTGAAACCCTGTATGAGATACATAAAAACAAACAATCTTTTAAGTTAATGTTTAAAAGATTCCTTGGGCCCAGGGAGATGGCTCAGTAGAATACGTGCTTTCTTGGTAATCACAAAGTCGTGAATTCAATCCCTGGTACTGGGGAAAAAAAAAATCCTTAGATGTTTTTAGTTGATAGGCCTTGTTCATCATTTGTCACTGTATCATGGTAAAAGCAATGCATATATTTATTTTATATTATGGCTGGCTCAGCCTGTCCTAGGGGTGGGGCTGGTGCAGCACGTGTTGCTGGGGATCAAACTGTGGTCCCTGTGGTTACCTAAGCCTGCCTGAGCAGCCACTTTAGGCCACTGAGCTATCTTGCCAGCCTGACTTCAGTGTAATTCTGACCCTGTTCTTTTTTCATTAGCATGAATGTGATGAGGATTATATCCTATTTAAATTTATGAAAATGCGTTTTTGGGGGGTTTGGGAAATAACTGAGTGGTTTAAGCCTCTGCCTAGCAAGCACAAGGACCTGGGTTCAATTCCTAGCATTGCATGCCCTGCTGGCCCCAAAACCAAGGCACAGTGTGTGGGCCACAAATACTGGATACTGTGGAGCACACCTGTAATCCCAGAGCTGGGGAAGCTGAGACAGGAGGATCACTGCAGTCTGAGCTGCATAGCAAAACCCTGTACCAAATAAAAGATTAAAACATTAAAAAAAAAAAAAAAGAAAATGAAGGGGCTGGTGAGATGGCTCAGAGGTCTAAAGCGTCTGCTTAGGCAAGCTTAGGCAACCACAGGGACTGCAGTTGGATCTCCAGCACCCCATGCTGTGCCAGCCCCACCCCCAGGACAGGCTGAGCCATCCATATCATAAATAATGTTTAAAAAGTTCTTGAAAACAAAATGCAGTTTTTTCTTGTGATAAGTAGATAAGTGGAAATAGATGATGCTTATATAAGACAAAGTGATTATTCTTTAGGCTTTTTTATGGTAACATTAGCTTTTAGTGGGAAAAATATCCTTGGATTCAGTATATGTTTACACATCTTGTACTTCTTCACTTTAGCAAGGGACTGTCCTTTTTTGTTGGCGTATATGTTAGAACTATGTTTCCAAAAATAGGGAATGTGTACCACAATATTAAATTACTATAAGATTATTAAGGGTGATAACATCTACTGTAGCTGAAAGTGCTTTCATACAATATTTGTAGAAACAAAATCTCTTTGGAAAGCAATCTGGCAGTGGTTTAACATGGAAAATAAATAGACAGTGGATGCAGCTTAGTGGGAGAGTGCCCATCTACTATGGTGAGGCCCTGTGTTTGATCCCTAGGAGTTCAAGGAAGAATGAGAGAGAGAATGAAGGAAGGAGGGAGGTAGGAAGAAAGGAAAAATGATGAAAATATTTAAGCAAAAAGTCTAGGAATTTTACCCCAGAGAAATAAAAATCTTCTTAAAAGTATAATATATATAGATAGGCACACAAGCTTGCTAACTGTAGTGCTCATGTTTTTGAAAAAAAAAAATGCTATCAAAGGAAAATGGTAGAAAAATTATGAAATAACTATACCATGGAATATTATGCAGATGCTAAAGAGAACAAGTTATGTCTACATCAGCCAGTTGTGGAATTTCTTGGTTTTAGTTTTTTGAGTCAGGGTCTTGCTGTATTACTCAAACTGGCTTGAACTCACTATTTAGTCCAGGTTGGTCTTGAACTCATGATGATCCACCTGCCTCAGCCTTCCTAGTGCTGGGATTACAGGCATATGCCATGGTGCCCAGCTTGGTGAGGAAATCAATCAATCTATCTATCTATCTATCTATCTATCTATCTATCTATCTATCTATCTAGATTTTCTTTCTTTCTTTCTTTCTTTCTTTCTTTCTTTCTTTCTTTCTTTCTTTCTTATCTTTTTGAGACAGGGTCTCACTGTGCAGTTCAGGCTAGGCTTGAGTTCACTTTGTAGCCCAGGCTGGTCTCAAAATTGCATGGGTTCTCCTGCCCCAGCTTCTAGAGTGCTGAGATTGCAGGGGTACACGACCTAACCTGTATGGTTATTGAATTTCTAATGTACTATTAAGTAACAAAAGACATGGTTTGGTTTGTAAAACAAAGTTAATGTATATTTTTGTATGTGAATTAACGTATGTCTATGTTTGTGTATGATCTAATGAGCATTGAGAAACATTTGGAAGGATAGACATAATAGGTTAACTTGGTCAGGAGAAATATGGAGGAAGATAGGAAGTTTGAATTTCTCTATTAAACTTTGACCAGGTAAATTGTTTCAAAAGTGCTGGGCATGGTAGTGCACACTTGTAATCCCTGTAATTGAAAGCCTGAGGCAGGAGAATTGCTGTGACATAGAGGCCAGCTTGGGCTGCATAAGTGGTTCAAGGTCAGCTTGTGCTGCGTAGCAAGACTATGTCTCAAAAAAAATTTTTTTTCAAAGTGAGAGTTTATTAACTCAGAAACTGAAAGGAGGTTTGTTAGCGTAAATTAGGTTAAATAAACACTGTGTGGGCTATGCAGAGCCAGTCTGATTAAGAATTTTCATCAGTTCTCCAGAATACAGGAATTGAAGATGATAGCTTTTGTCTTTTAAGAAGTATCATAAGCTATTGCTCTTAGCAGCTTTTTGTTGTTGTTGCTGTTTTCATTTTTAAAAAGCCTTAGGGATTAATGGCAGGACACTACCATAGTGAGACTATGACCTTAATCATCATAAGGATTGAAAAATGGTGGCAAAGACAAGAAATCTAGTGTCTCAAATCACCATGTTATATTCTACTACCAGTTAAGCTATATATATTTGGCCGTGCTTGGGTTTGAACCCAGGAAAGAATGCATTGTAAATTGGCTGCTGGTACTATGCGCTACAGGGTTCTGACTTTACAGAGATAAGAGGAAGGAATTCAATGAAGATAGAGATAAGAGAGAGGAATTCACTGTAGGTGGGCATTCATTGTAGAGGTGAGAAAAAGACAATAAAAATGCCTACCAGTTCAAAAAAAATTAGTAGGGAGATAGCTTTGTGGTACAAGTGCCTGCCTAGCAAGTGCAAGGTCATGAGTTGACTACTTTGTGGTGTGATCAAAATATATGACGAATGTTTAAATTTTAAAAATTATAATAAAAAACAAATTGCCATTATTGTCTGTCAAAATACTCTCCCTTGCTGGGAGTGCACCTTTTGCATTGTCCTTGCTACTTCCTACAGCAGTTCTGGATGTCCTCTTTCATGTCTTTGTAAGGTATAACCAAAAATATGATGAATAGCCGGGCGTGGTGGCACACGCCTGTAATCCCAGCACTTGGGAGTCTGAGGCAGGAGGATCAGTGTGAGTTCAAGACCAGCCTGGGTTACAAAAGTGAGCGCAAGGCCAGTCTGAACTGCATAGTGAGACCCTGTCTCAAAAAGACAAAAAAAAAAAAAAAAAAAAAAATGGTGAATACTTGTTTTAGTTACTTTTTACTCATTGCTGGGATAAATACCTGACCCCCCAAATGAAGGAAGGAAAGGTTTATTTAGCTCACAGTTACTGGTGGTTTCAGTCCATATTCGGCCAGCTCCAAGGCTGAGTGACACATGGCAAAGAGTAGCAGTTCATGGCAGAAGAATAGCAACAAAATGGTGACAGAGGCAACTGACCAACTAGGGGAGCAACAGCGTAAGTCTGTCTGTCTCTCTTTATATTACATTCAGGCTCTCTGTCTTAGGATATCTGCCCTAGACCATACCCATAATTGCCGCAGTACTCAGACCCATAATCCCATCAGTACTAAAACACATAATCCCAGTGGATCATGAGTCAAGCCTCAAACTCTAGAAGTTCCCACCCCATGATTGCATGAGGCTTTGGGGGGACAACCAGACATAAACCATAACGATGCTCCACCCACATGCCATCCAACTGAAGGACAGGGTTGTAGAAACATTACAGGGCTTCCTCCTCCGCCTTATTTACATGAGCTTGAACCATACACCTCACCTTCTGTCTCTTCCCCAAAGTCAACATCACCAAGAAAGGCAAATGTGATGAAGCATCTCAGGGTACTGAGGCAGGCATGGCAGTGCAACTAGAGATGCTCACAAATGAGAGCTTTGGAATTGCTTTAGCAGGTAACAAGCACAATGCTATCCATGTGTTCAGATTGCGGGAAAATATTTTGAGGGAAAATTAATGACAATGTGAGATTTTTATTATAAATTTTAAAAAGAACAAACATTGACTATATTTTTTATCATATTGCACATAAATAAATGATGATAAAGACCACCATTTTTTATCCTTTTCCAAGAGGATGGTCATTGAATTCTGAGGAGGTAATATTGGGGTTGAGAACCAACGGATAAGTAAAGGGCAGGTAGTGGAGAGAATTCCAAAGACATAGACTATATATGCTCAGGCTTGGATATAGGGAAAGGTTTGATAGGTTCAACAAATAGAAAGGAGACCACTATGCATGAAGCATCAGTGAATGGGAGGATGAGTAGCCAATTAGAATTGAGATAAAAGGAGACACATTGGACAGGACCTTGTGTTTAGGCCAGGGAAAAGTTTGATTTTTTTTTTTTTTTCCCCTAACAGTAGTGTGAAAACCATTGAGGATCTTCTGTATTTCACTTTGGAAATTTTATGATTGAACTTACAATTTAAATAATTTTTTTGGTCTTTTTGAGACAGCTTCTCACTATGCAGTTTAGTCTGGCCTTGAACTCACTTTGTAGCCCAGGCTGGTCTCGAACTCATAATGATCCTCCTGCCTCAGCCTCCTAAATTCTGGGATTAGGGTATGTGTGCCACCATGTCCAGCTCTGTTTTTTGCATTTCTGTGCTTTTTGTGGATGACTGCTCTGAGTAGACTGTGATTCTTCCAGGTTCATTTCATGTGATCTATCCATGCTGTTCTTAGAACACTGTGGAACTCTTTTATCCAGGAGGTAGCAGAATGTAGCTCATGTCTGCTGCATGGGCTTTGTAGTCTAATTTAGATTTGAACTCTTAGTTGACCCCTCATTCTTATTGGCTTTCACATGAGTTTTGGGATCTCTTTGCTCATCTAGCATGGAATAGCCACATATACAACAGAGGAATGTTACATACATTAAATGAAGTGATATGTAAACTATACCTAACATATAAAGAACCAAATAAAATTTAGTCTCTTGTCCCCTTTTTGTCTTCATTAGAATGATGCCTTTCCTTTTGTTTTTCTTTCTTTTTTTTTTTGTGGGACCGGAGTTCAAAATCATAACCTTGCACTTGCCAGGCAGGCATTTGTGCCAAAGAGCTATCTCCCCAGCCCTACTCTTTTTCTTTTTTTTCCTTTGTCTTTCTCAGATAATTCTGCTGGACCTAATATGACTAAGACATTAATATGCATTTATTATGACCTACATGTGATCAGTTATTAATCACATTCTTGAGACATGATATTCACAAATTTCCATAGCCAGAAGTAAATAATTTCTCTCAAGTCTGTAAAGTTCTGAGAAGAGGTGTAGCCATAGCATAGGGCTGGTAGACCTGACGTACTGAGGCAGGTGTTTGCTGAGTTTTTTTTTCCCAAATCTTCCTTTGCCTAATCTGGACCAGAAATGAGTGATGGCTCAACCATAGGCTCAGAAATACCAACATACAGACCTTAGACTTGTCATTCATTCTTTGTGTAAGTTTTCTTTGATTTAATCACTATTTCCTTGGTCTGTCCAGGGCTTAGTACTGTGGAAATTTCTGAATGTATCTTCCACTGCAACCCTTGAAATAGATAGTATTAGACTTCTAGAGCTGGAAGAAATACCTGTTTTGAAGATATATTAGTCAAGACAGTTTTAGTCTTAACTGAAAGAAATTCTGTGAAACATGATTTGGTTCAGAATATACTGATTTTCGTAGTACTTGATAGGGAACTAATGTCAGAATCACACATATCTCCCCTTCTTGTGTTGCTTTCCTTAGTTCTGGCTTTTTCAGTTCAATTTTGCATTGTGGAGAAGCCCTAGCTTAAAATCAGTTTGGCACTTTCCCTAACCTCTAGGTTAAGTCTAGGAATTATTGCCCCCAGCCCTCAGACTGTTCTGGATGGATGCAGTTCTCTTATTGGCTAGATTGTGAATCCCAAGCGCACTGCAGGAGTCACTGAGTCTGCCCTACTATAGTTGCTCGTGTAAACTGAGAGTTGGGAAGGAAGGCGTATCTTAATGGGAAATTAGCACGCTGTTTCCAGAAGGAGGAACAAGGGACACTGGGCAGGGGGAGACAAGAAATGCATATGTGCATCATGCAGGGAGCCTGGAGCCTGCTCAGGGAGGGTGGGAGACAGACATGGGAAGAGGTTCTGTGTAGCCAGAGGGTTCTGCCCAGTGCACACTGCTGTTTTCAACTGTGCTTTTTCTGGTGCTGCCTGCAAAAACACATGGTGACAGAAAGTTCAGACAAAAGTATGTTACAGTAAAAGATGTGGTACCACGAATCCCATTCAGATGCCTCCCACCCCGCCACCACCACTGCCACTGCTATTGCCACCACTGCCACCACATACATTCCAAACACACCCCATCATTCTTGCCACTTTCTGAAGCAGCTCTGGAAGTCCGCTTTGTGAGTGTCTGTAGTTGCGCTGTTGTAGCTGCCTCAGTGTCCAGAATCACTTGCAAATGATTACCTTGCATGGCCATTTTGACTTTGAGAAGAGGCAGAACTGGTGAATAAGGTGATAAGGACATACTGGAATGTCTTTATGAGCCTACTCTCTGTTGGCCAGCTTTTGACAGTGGCTCATAAAAGCACTCTGGAAAGAGGACTTCTAGAACTGCTTCAGAAAGAGGCAAGAACAGTGGGATAAGTGCATTTGTTTGAAGTGAGGAGGAGGATTTTGGAGGGGGATTAATGGCAATGTGTCTTTTACTGCAATAAATTTTCAAAAAATTTAAACATTAACTATATATTTTGGCCATATCCCCTGCCTTAAGGGAAAGGACTATAAATAATGAAGCCAAATTAGGATTGCCAAAGAAGAAATGGCACCTTACTTCCTCCAGATACCTCCACTCTTGCTAGTGTCTTTTGTTCCTTTGCCCAGCATCATTCTCGTGTGCTCCCTACCCCTCTCTGGCTATGACTCATTCCGAGCACTTCTGATCAACACAGATAGCTATGATTGTCCCGCAGGAGTCAGGTACACAGGTACAGTTCTTGGGGCTAGAGGTCTGAGTTGAACGAGACATCCAGGTTCTTAAAGAAGTCATAGCCTAAAGCCACTGGAATTACACATTCAGGCATGTCCCTCACCACCAAGGATTCTTGTCCAAGCTGCTCTCTAAACTTCTGGGTTCAAGCAGCCCTTGAGCTTTCCCCTATCATCACAGAGTTCAACTCACATAAAAGAAAAGAAAAGAAAAGAAAAAGAAAAGAAAAGAAACTTCTGTAGAAAGTAAAGGCTTGAAGTCCTCCTTAAAGTCTACCCCCAAATCTAAATATCTTCCTGCCACCTAAAAGGTAATGACTTTTCTTAGTTGGTTTCTTTTAACCTTTCTCCAAGTATGTACTTAGAAAAGTAAATAGTTTGTGATTTTTTAAAAAACATAAATAATAATGGCTAATGCTTATGGGGCTACTGTTTTAGGCAGTATTTTATGTGTTTTATGGAAATAATAATATTTAATCTCAACAGTTCTAAAGGGAGGTACTGTGGGTTTTCTGTTTATTTGCAGCATTGTAGATCAAACCCACCCCTGTCTCAGAAATAGTAGACAGTGTGCTGTTGTTAACCCACACCCTTTCCTCACTCCCTTCCCCCCCACCAGATGGGACTCAAATTTAAGGTCCACCTGGTGATGGAACTACAGGCATGCACCTCTGCACCTAGCTCATTTATTGTGATTTTTTGTTCTTTGGTGCTAGAGATTGAATTCAAGGCCTCATGCAAACCAAATACTTATTCTATCATTGGCTTACTTCCCTAGCCCTAGTATATTTTCATTTTATAGTTGAAGAAGCAGTTTCAGGAAAGTGAATAACTTTGCTCAAGTTTATATAATAAGTGGAGGAAGCTTCTGTATATATTGTAATGCAACTTTTTTCCCCCTGCTGTTTGGGGATATAGTACAGGTGTATTAGTATATACAGAATCATCCTGTTGTTTTCTCTAGCCTTTACTTTAGCTTTTAATTTTTAGTACATATTTGTAGTAGATAACATTTACATTCTAATGTAGAGTTGGGACAAGTACATGATACATCCTTATCTCTTTTTAAAAGTCCCTTTTCTCTCTGCTCCCTCATCTCTTGATCACCTTCTTATTTGAGAAACATCTATCTCCCTACTTCCTGTCATCTTTTATTTTGCTCTTTGCATTTTGTGTTTCTCATATAGTAAAAACTATGTATCTATCTATCTATCTATCTATCTATCTATCTATCTATGATATATAAGACTATGTATTATATTTAAGCCTGTATGTCTAATTTATTCCACTTTATGGTCTCACAGTAAGTCCTTCTGATTATGGAGAATGTCACATATCAATTTACAGAAAATAGTACAATTTTCCAGTTATAGGTAATTTTGCTTTGTCTGTGTAGCTGGCCTATTCTGCAGCCATTCTTAGGTGTTATATCTTTGCATATATAAATACCTAAGTATGTGTCCTTAAAAGAAATGCCACTGAAAAGCCATACCAATATCACTCCTAAAAAAATTGCTTATTATCATCAATTTCTATTCAGTGTTCAAATTTCCCTGATTGTTTCTTATTTTTGGAATAGCGTTCTTAAAAACAGAATCAGGCCAGATTTTTTACGCTGCATTTTGTTGGTCTGTCTCTTAGAGCTTTTAACACATTTTGCTTCCCACCAGGACAAAGGTCCTCATTTCTCTATGGCAAAAATGTTGGTTTTTAATGAAGGCTTCAACCTTAAGCATTCTGTCCCCCAAGGAGCTGTACCTTGATTGCCAGAGATATGATTTGTCCAGGCTTATAAATATATGTGCTCTTTGAATGTTCCCATGGTTACTAAGACCAAGAGAGTGAAGTATTTAAAGAACAATATAAATTAATTATTCAACTTAATCTTCCCTGGGAAGTATTCTAGTTCCAGTTATTGAATTGTCTGGCATTATTATTTTATTTCCAAGGTTTGTGATCATGTTGTGGGGGACATTGTTTCAGTAGCCCTAGTTTATTATGATAGCTTTGGTTGATTTCAGTGTTTAATGAGACTGTTGTATCTGCATTGTCCAGTGTAGCTGACACAGTACTTGCTACAGTGGCTAGTGAAAATACATATTTTTATTTAAAAAAACTTTTTTCTTTCTTCTTTTGGAAAATACGTTAAAACATAGTGTTTTATAGAACCTTTCTGTGTAAGAAATGCAACCATTAAACAATTTTCTTCGTAAAATCAAGTAGGAAGTTTTGTGTTTAGTGAATGTGAAATATATATCTGAGAACGTTAAGTAGAGTTAGATGTATAAGAATGTGTTTTCCTTAATGTGCATGTGCTTGAGTTTAGTAATATTGGAAAAGATTTTCATTACTAAATAAATGTTCTATTTTTGAAAATGATATGGCTTAATAAAACTTCAAAAAGGCAATATGGTCATATGTGCATGAGTATTTTTTTCTCAGTAAAACATTTATAGTAGAGGGCCAGTGAGATAGTGCCACAAACTAAGTGCTTGCACAGGCAAGTGCAGGGACTGGGGTTCGATCCCTGACACTACAGGCTGTGCCAGCTCCACCCCTGGGTGCACTGAACTGACCTCTGAGACCCGGAGTGGTGCTGCACGCCTGTAATCGCAGCACTGGGGAGGCCCAAAACAGGAGGATCACTGTGAGTCCGAGCTGCGTAGTGAGACCCTGTACCAAATACATAACAACAATAACAACATTTACGGTGGAAGATGCTTTCACTCTAGTTGACATACAGTGCTAACCCAAGGTGAACTCCCCGCTGTAATGTTGTAGCAGGGCTTGTGAGTCAGACCTGCTGTGCAGTCTCTCACCATGCAGAGGCTCCTAGTGAAAGGGCACACATTCCTGGCTAAATTTGGCTGCTAGGGAGGAAAAGCAGTAGTGCTAAGGGGAGCAGGAGCGTTAGCTCTGTGCCCTCAGCTCTTACCTTGCTGTGGATCGTTTTCTTCTGTCATCCTCACAAGCCATTTTTCTATATGGGAGGTGCTTTGTGTGATCTTTGTGCTCACTGAACCTCATGACAGTGTCATCTGAGTTACTGAAATTGAGAAGATGTTAGGATAAGAAAATGTCAGTTCATTTCAGCTGGAGCAAAGCCATGAAGGAAGAGTTTGGTGTGACTCGTGTTACGGCCACGTGTTGGCTAAGCAGAGAGAGCTGCCGAGACCAGTCATGACTGACCTGGTGAGCTGAGGAATGCTGGAAGCCAACTCCTGAGAGAACAGCAGCTCCTTCGTGTTTGGGCAAAGGCTGAAAAATTCAATAAGCCAGGAGGGAAACTGGAATTCTCTGTGTGAATATTTTACAATAATGATTTCAATATGCTTATGTTTTACCACTTCTGACACTTGGGTGTCCAACATTGGTTTGTCCTCAGAGCAGAACAGCTATTTTGCTATAGAAGGAACTGAAAGAAGCCATGTGTGGCATTGTGTCCCCTCCCCCCTCCTGCCCCTGGACTGAAGAGTGAAGCTAGGAAGATCTGAGCTAAATCTTGGGCCCTTTTTATATTTTTTGTTTGACACAGGTTGTCATGAAGTTGCCGACCGGCTTCCAGCTTGTGTTCCTCTCGACACCCAAGTTGCCGGGACTGCCAGCCCACACTGCCTCACCAAGCTGAAGAGTGTGCTTTACAAAGTGCTCAATGAGGAAGTGGCACAGGGCTTTAGACTCATTTCTGACCCTTGCTTCACTCCATGGTGTCATTGTTTCTTAGCTACTTGATGACATGAGCTGTCTTACTGCTCTGCATCCTCTGCCTCAGACACAGCATTAGCAGTTTTGTGATGAATGAAAAGTAATGCAAAAATTTTATTTTAGCAGATTTTGTGCTGAGCAAGTGTTTATAGATATGATTACTTGAAAAGAAAATCCTTGCGCTTCATACACTGTATCAGTTTTTGAGAAGTAACCAGATTTCTGTTCACAACACATCAGACTTTTCCTTTATAAATCTTGAATATCTTTTGGAAATATAAAACATTGAAGGAACTGCTTTCAAACCTATACCATGTAAAACAGGTAATTTGTATCGTTTAGACTATGTTTTTTTTTTTTTTTGACTCATTCAAGCCATCAATTTTTTTTTTTTTTTTTTTTGGCTTTTTGAGACAGGGTCTCGCTATGCGGTTCAGGTTGGCCTTGAGCTCACTTTTGTAGCCAAGACTGGTCTCAAACTCACACGATCCTCCTGCCTCAGCCTCCCGAGTGCTGGGATTACAGGCGTGCGCCACCACGGCCGGCTAAGCCATCAAATTTTATGTCAATTTTTTTTAGTAGAAATTTAGAATTGTGTGTAAACTCTTTGAAACGTAGTTGATATAGTTAGCTTGTAGCGTGGTTGCCTGCATTCTAAGATCCCTTAAGATGAGCTTCAGTAAATTGTAAAGGAGTCATGCTTATCCAGTTTACTCCAGACAGGTGAGAGGCCTTGGTATGTAGATCTGTTTGCTTCATAAGCAAAACATTTCTAGGGGGCATGATCTTATCTGGAGCCAGAGAGACTTCAGTGTAATTGGGACAGGTTGTGTGTGAAGCCCTGCTACCTTCTACAGATGATAATTTTGATTAGACATTTGAGTATAGTCTCATATGATCCATTTTATTTCTTTAGCTTCAGTGAAATAGCTCTGCAAACAAAGCACCTGCTTAGGCAAGTGTAGGGACTGGGGTTCAATGCCAGGTACCACATGCCACGCTGGCCCTGACCTGGGTGTGCTGAGCTGATCACTGAGACCAGGCATGGTGGCACATGCCTGTAATCCCAGCACTGGAGAGGCTGAGACAGGAGGATAACTATAAGTCTGAGCTGCATAAAGAAGTAACTTATTTCTTTAGTTTCAGATTCTCAAAGTCAGTGAATTTTAAATGTTTCTTGAAATATCAAAGCTGTCTGTGCTTTTTGCATTTCAAATACTGGAATTCGAAAAAGTTTAATCTAGAAAATAGATCACCTATTTTTTTTCAGATACTGTCAGCTACCACTGGCCAGTGCCTTTCACATGTCCTTGACTTATTGCCCAAGAGGGATTTGCAGTGACTTAAGGGACATTTCATCTTTGAAATGGCAAATGATTAACTCTGCAGTTATTTCGAGTAAAGATATATTATTTAGTAATTCCATTTGAAATTATTTCAGTTCATCCTTTGAAATGAGAGGGACAAAATGGAAAAGATTATGAACATTTTATATTAAATCTTTAAAATCTTGAAATATTAAAGCTTCAGCATCATGTTAGTTTTGAGAACCCAGAACTTTGTTTGAAATTGCTTTTTGTTATTTTTCATATAAACGTTCAGGTCTTTTCATTTAGCAGAAGGAGAAGGCCTTGTCAGGTATATTGGTGTGCACCTGTAATCCTGGTACTCTGGGAGGCTGAGAAAGGATTCCCAGTTTGATCTCAGCCTGGGAAACTTAAAAATGAAAAAGTAAAAAAGAAGTGGGGCTGGAGAAGGAGAGAAGGCCTTAATGAGACCCTCAACATTTTCTCTTTTCTACCCTCAGCCTATTTTTACTTTAAAAAATCTGTTTAAAAACATTACTATATTTAAAAATTATTATGTTGACACATTATTAATTATAATTGTTATTATTTTATGGAACTGAGTATTGAACTCAGGACACTATACATTGAGCTATATCCTTGGGCCTTTTAGAAATTGTTTTTTAATTTTTATTAAATTTTTCTCAGTAAGTTGCTCAGTCTAGGATCTAACTTGTGATCTTCCTGTCTCAGCTTCTTGAGTAGCTGGGATTACAGATGTGTGCCACCTTCCCCGGCTAAAAGCATGATTACCCAGACAGTTAAAAGAAGCATTTTCAGAGCTGGGCGTGGTGGTACATGCCTGTAATCCCAGGATTTAGGAGGATGAGACAGGAGGATCAGTGTGAGTTTGAGACCAGCTTGGGCTACAAAAGTGAGCTCAAGGTAAGTCTGAACTGCATAATGAGACTCTGTCTCAGAAAGACAAAAAAAAAAAAAAAAAAAAAAAAAAGAAAGAAAGAAAAGGAAGCATTTCAGTGTGTATCCCTGAACTACACCCTAGTCCTAAAAGTTTGGGGGATTTTTTGTGGTAGGGATTGAATCCAGGGTATTGAGAATGCTAGCAGGTTGAGAATGCTGTTGAGTTACCCCAACCCCCAACACCTGCTTTTGAGGTTCCAGCTTTTCTTCCTTAACATGATACTTAAAATGTTTTGGCATTTTGACTGTGGATAGATTCCGGTTTTAGTTCTAAACTCCCTCTTCCATTCTGTCTGTTCTGGCAACAGACTTACTCACATTGCCAAGTAATTGTCTGTAATTTAATGAGTTAATTAACTGTCTCCTGTAGAAGTCAAGTACTGACTCCTAGTGGAAAAGAAGAATTACCCCTTAGCTATCTATTCTCTCTTTCAGTTAAAATCAAGTTAAAGTACACTGGAAGAGTTGGGGAAAACACCGGCCAAGTCCCTCAGGCTGAGTGGTTCTCTGGCATCATTTATAACTCTAGATACCGGCAAAGCCTGTTTCACTTCATGTCAACAAAAGCATTTATTTTCATTGTTGGCTGCTGTGCCCTTGGTGGCTTGTGCCCAGGCGACTTTGTTTCCTGAGAATTTTAAATTGAAGAATGTTTGATGCCGGGGATGACTGTAATCCTAGCATTTGTGAGGGCTGAGGCAGCGGGGTCATCAGGAGTTCGAGGCTGGCCTGGGTGACATAGTGAGTTCAAGGCCAAGCTGTACTACATAGTGAGACTCTGTCACAAAAAAAAAAAAAAAAAAAAAGGAAAGAAAGGAGAGAGAGAGATTAAAATTTTGATGATTCTGTAGGTGCAGTCTAATTCCATTGTAAGTGGATGTGATGGATTCTACATAGGAAGTGATAATGCTGGTGATCAAATTCAGATGCTAGAGAATAAAGACTGTCAAAGGAATGGGCAGTGAATTGCCAAAATTTTAAAAATAATAACTTTAAAATGTTTTCTTTATTCCCTCTCATTGTTTGTCATGTGCTAATGAAAGCAATCAGTCCTCCAACAGCTGTGAAGGGAGAACAAGGGTCACCGTAACCCCGTTATCTAGTATCTTCTTATTTTTGTAGTTTGTTTTTAGGTTTTTATTCTTTATAATTTTTCACAGGAGTTAGTTAGATCCAGGATTCCTTGTCGAAAGATGTGAGCATTTTTATGGTTCATTATGGTGTGTATATGTATTGTATGTGTATACATGGAGCTAAATTGCTTTTTGAAAGAGCTGAATTTGAAAAGTAACACATTCTCAATAGTGTAAATAATGTGCCAATCATGAAAAAAGAAATGGCTCAAAATTTTATGCATACATGGTTGGGTACATATTTATATGTAGTAGTGCACATGTATGTATATATGTATATAAGGTGTTTATTATGCATAAAACATCTCTAGAAAGATACATATAAATGGATTGCCTCTGGGTTGGGGAATTGAGTGGCTACAGAGGCTGTAGCATGACTTTTTGCTGTGTATCTTTTGAATATTGTGAATGCATTGCTAAAAAGGAATGCATAAAGCCCAGAGCTATTAACAATGGTGCAGTGTCCCTGGTGTCTCTTTTCACTGCCTTTGTCTGAACCAGTGTGAGAGCCTCTTGCTTGGACGTGGGCAGCAGCTGGGCTTGTTTTCCCTGCTCTGGCCATCTCCTTCTGCCCCTCCTGCCGTGTACATTGCTGCAGGGATAGTACAGGTTAGCTTATTTCTTTCCCCTCCCCCAGATGTTTTAGTGGCATCCCATGGCTCACAGAAGAAAGTTCAGACCGTTCTGTTTGGCATTTAAAGCATTCCACTGTTTGGTCTCAAACTGCCTTTTCAGTTTTGCTTTCTGCTGCATATCTTTGTATACAGCTTGAACATTCCTTATCCAAAAATTGCAAATCTGAAATACTTCCAAAGTCAAAATTTTTCAACTGCTGACATGTTGATACAGTAGAAAATTTCACACTTGACCTCATGCAATGGATGCACTAAAAATATTATAATTATGGTGTATACATGTATATTGTATGTGTGTGCATATAGCTAAATTGCTTTTTGAAAGGAATGAATTTGAAAAAGTGACACATTCACAATAGTATAAATAATGTGCCAATCATGAAGAAATGGCTCAGAATTTTATACATATACAGTTGGGTATATATTTATATGTAGTAGCACATATATATGTATATACATATATAAGGTGCTTATTATGCATAAATATTATATAAAATTACCATCTGAAATCAGATGTGGTGATGTACACCTGTAATCCCCATACTCAAGAGCCTGAGACAGAAAGATAATCATGAGTTTGAGGCCAGCCTGGATTACATAGCCCAAGACCAACCTGAACTATAAAGCAATATCATGTCTAAGAAAAATAACCTGCACTGGGGATATAGCTCAACGACTTCAGTGCCTGCCTGGTATGTATAAGGTCTTGGGTTTGACCCTCAGTACAAAAAAAAAAGAAAGAAAGAATACCCCCTCCTTGATGAACGATGACCATACATGCACCAATTATCCAGCCCTCCCCCAAATTCTGAAATCTGAAACATATCTGGAGTTAAGCATTTTTTGAAAATTTAATTTAATTAAAATTTTATTTTATATTATGGCTGGCTTAGCCTGCCTTGGGGGTGGGGCTCGAACTGTGGTCCCTGCAGTTACCTAAGCAGGTGTTTTAGACTGCTGAGCCATTTTGCTGGTCCCTAGGCATTTTTTGTTATGGGGGTACTTAACCTAGTTTCTCTCTTTCTCTCTAATATGAAAGGCATAAATTTATTTCATAGTAGGCAGAGAGACATTAGACTCTTATAGTCTCTTCTACTTCTATTCCCTCCCTACAAAAAAGAAAGAAAAAAAAATTTTCTTGTTGGGCCCGGCGGGATGGCTCAGTGGTCTAAAGCGCCTGGTTGGGGAAGCTTGGGCAGCTTCAGGGACCGCGGTTCGATCCCTGGCACCACATCCTGCACCAGCCCTGCCCTCGGGGTGGGTTGAGCCGGCCATGAAAATGAGTGAATAAACAAAACAGGGGTTCTGAAACAAGAAAAATAAATAAATAAATTAATTAAAAAAAATTTTTTTTTCTTGTTGCTGTATTTGTTTATATTGAGCTTCCTTTCAGTTAAGAAGTACTCCATCTTTTGTGTATGTGTGCAGGGTCTCACTGCAGCCCAGACTCAAAGTACCCCATCTTTATTCACAGTTGAAATTAGATTTTACTTTCTCTTGTTTCCACCTGTTCTTAGGATAATACATTTCTCCCATAATGCATTTCCTGTAGTACACTATATGTCATGCCTATTTATTTATTTTTGATGCTGGAGATTGGACTGAAGGCTTTTGCACTGAGCCATATCTCTAGCACCTTTTTTTTTTTTTTTTTTTTTTTGAGACCCTGCTAAGTTGCTGGCTTTAAACTTGTGATCCTCCTGCCTCAGCCTTCTAGAATGTTGGCAGTGTAGGACTACACCACCATGCCCAGCTTCATATTCTAGTTATTAGTTGACTTGTTAGTCTTTTTGTGACAGGGTCTCCCTATGCATTTCAGGCTAGCCTTGCACTCCCAGCAGTCTTCCTGCCTCAGGCTGTTGAGTGCTGGAATTAGAGGCATGTGCCACCATGCTTGGATTTTCAGTGTTTAAATTCTATTTTTAGACTTTTCCGGTTGTAATCTCCCCACTTCTCTACTCTGTCTTTCTCCATTTCTGCCTGTCCTTCACTGGTGCTTTTGTGATCTTGGTGGAATATGTCTAATTGTTATATGTTAGAGAAGCAGGAGGGGAGATGCAATTGATAGCGATTGGTAGAATCCATCCATGGTTGGCATTGATATCGTATAGTTTGCTTTTTCTTCTGTGTTTACATTCATATAGTTTTGAAACATTAAGGATTAGTCTGTCTTCATTATATAGATGTGTGAACCACCAAGAAGCCTAGAGAAGCAGGGTCTTGGCTAAGAACTCAGAGCAAGTTAGCGATCAAGCCAAAATTTAAACCTAACACTCCTTTGGAGTGGCTTTTATAGCTTTGCAGGGAGAGAATAACTCATTTTGGGGTGAGATTTGATATCACCTTTGATAGCATCAGTTAATAAAAAATACTCATCCTGGCTTATTTTTTAGACATCTTGGTGTTTTTCAGAGTAAGACAAATAAAACATTTCTGATATAATTCTCTCCTAGTTGATAGAGTAGGTGCCTTGGTTTAACTCATTCTCACTGCATCTAAAATACTTAGCTAAAGAGCAAACCAACAGTTCTTGCTCTGCTTTTCTCAATTTTGCATCCCAGAAACAACTCCTATAAACCTTTAGCTATTTATTTTGGTGTTTCTTTTCATTTTTCTAATTCTGCTATTTCTAGATCTCTTTCTTACAAACAAAACGAAAGTACTTCTGTAGTTGAGGCTGTAGCTTCTTTATACTACTACTTCCATCCTCATGTTTCTCCCCCTCCATTCTTCTCAGCATACTTACACTTTTTACTAAGTTAATATGTGGCATCTTCATTGTTATAATTGCTGGTACTGTTTGTTTGAACCTAGTTGTGCATTATTATTTTTTTTTCTAGTTGTGCATTATATGTCTTATTTTTGTACAACAAAATGCTTTTTGTAGTTAAACATTGTCAAAATTTTTATTTGCTTATTTATTTGTACACCTGCTACCAATTTGCTAATGTAACAGATCTTTGTATAATGCCTACTATGTGCCAGGCATTACCTTTGGTGCTCGGGATATGTCAGTAAACAAACTAGGCAAAGATTCTTTCCCTTGTGCACATTCTGGGAGACAGTAAGATAAATAAAGCAATGTGCTAGGAAGGGACAAAGGCCAAAAAGAGAGCAGAGAAGCAGAGCAGTGGCAGGGCTTAGGAACTGAGGCCCAGGCATGGGTTTTAATACTAAACAGAGTGGTAAGTCCAGTGGACTTCTCCTCAATAACCAATGCCTTGGACAACCATCCCTTCCACTTTGCCTGGTGGCTTTGCTTCCTGGAGCTCCTGCCTGCTAGAGTAAGGATTACACACTGAGCTGTCCTGAATTCCCCTGGACAACTTCTTAGGTTGTGTGATTTGTTCCCTGTGTCCCACATCATCCTATAACTTAGTTCCCTCCCTCTCTTTAGAACATTTTCCTATAACTTCCTGAGAAATGGTCCAGGCAAGAAGAAAGTGTCGTGAGCATAGATCTCTTCAAGTACTTTTAACCTAAACCATACATCTGAGGAAGGTTTGATTCAGCTCAGAATTCTAAGTTGGAAAGAATTTCTCGCAGGATTTCCGAGGCACTGCTCCATTGTCTTTAGGCTTCCAGTGTTGCCACTGAGGAGTACGGTACCTGTCATTTGTGACTCCTTTTGTAGGTGACCTGGGTTTCTTTTCTTTTCCTCTTTTTTTTTTTTCTTTTTTTTACTTGTTTTTTTTCTTTTCTTTTTTTCCTTGTTTTGGAACTTTTGTTTATTTATTTATTTTTATGGCCGGCTCAGCCTGCCCTGAGGGCAGGGCTGGCACAGCATGTGGTGCCGGGGATCGAACCGCGGTCCCTGCAGCCGCCTAAGCTTTCCTAAGCAGGCGCTTTAGACCACTGAGCCATCCTGCCGGGCCCCTGTTTGTTTTATTTTAAATTAAGTTTATATGTTAGTACATTTTAAGTATACATAATGATCATATTCATTATAGGGAATTTGTACCTGTATGATATATTTTGATTCTTTTTTTCCATTTGCCTCTCCTCCCTTCAACCCCTCCTTCCCTCCTTATTATAAAAGCTTTGTTTCCATTTTTTCTTTTCCTTTCCTTTCCTCTTCCCCTTCCATAATTCCCTTTACCATTTGAACATTTTCTTCCTATTTCACAGTAACTGTTATTCATTTTGGTCCTTTTTTCACTTTCAGTTTCTCACAGCAGAGAAACAATGTGGTGTCTACACATGTGTGTTCTATTTATTTCACATAAGAGTGAGGTCTCAAGGTGCATCCATTTACTTAGAAATCTGACCTGTTTTTTTTTTTGTCTTTTTGAGACAGGGTCTCGCTATGCAGTTGAGGCAGGCCTTGAGCTCACTTTTGTAGCTCAGGCTGGTCTCGAACTCGCACCAATCCTCCTGCCTCAGCCTCCCAAGTGCTGGGATTACAGGCGTGAGCCACCACGCCCGGCTAAAATATTTGAACTTTGGTTTTTTGTTTTTTGTTTTTTTTTAAATTTTTAAATTTTTTTTTTTTTCTTGTTTCAGAACCTTTGTTTGTTTATTCACTCATTTTTATGGCTGGCTCAGCCCACCCCGAGGCAGGGCTGGCGCAGCATGTGGTGCCGGGGATCAAACCGCAGTCCCTGAAGCTGCCCAAGCTTTCCCAAGCAGGCGCTTTAGACCACTGAGCCATCCTGCCAAGCCCATGACCTGGTTTTTCTTCCAGAAAACTTAGGATTTTTCTCTTTATTCAGGGTTCTACAATTTTACAATGTTGGACCAGGGCTTAATGAAATTTCGTGTTTTAATTTTTTGTGCTTAACATTTACTGAATTCACTAAGTGCCTGCTTAGGCAAGCACTGGGATGGCAGTTCAATACCTGGCACCACATGCTGCACTGGACCCACCCCTGGCTGTGCTAAGCACTGAGTCCAGGCATGGTGGTGCACACCTGTGATCCCAGCACTGGGGAGGCAGAAAACAGGTGGATCACTATGAGTCCGAACTACATAGTGAGACCCTGTACCATATATATATAAAATTAGGGCTGAGGAGATAACTCAGTAGAGTAAGTGTCTGCCTGGCAAGCACAGGGTCCTGAGTTCAATCCCCTGTACCAAAAATTATTAATGAACTCTTCTCTTCTTAGGAAGTTTCTGATCTTACTGCTTTGTTGGTTGACAAAACTAACTAGATCTTCTACATCTTGAGGAGGGCTTTGGTTGTTAATGATTCATCATGCCAAAGTACATTGAACTTATTGAGTTTATATAATAGGCAGTATATTATTATTACTTTAAAAGCTATTGATATAAGGTGGACTGTGGTGTGATGCAAGCCTGTAACCTCAGCTCTTGGGAGGTTGAGGCAGGAGGATTGCTGTGAGGAGGTCAGCCTGAATTGCATAGTGAAGTCCTCTCTCAAAAATCAAAAAAATTATTAATATAAAATAAGATGTTTTAATTTGTTTCTTCATTTAAGCTACTAGAAATAGAAACAAATGGAAGATCTTAAAAAAGAACAAACAAGGGGCTGGGGAGAAGGACCTGAGTTCAATTCCTGGTTCTACAACAAAACAAAACAAAACAAAAACTAAAAGACAAAAAAATAAAACAAAAACAAGTAGAAGGTCTTACTTGTTTCTCGTTCATTTCTCTTCTCAGTTTTGCGGGAAGGTTTTATCTCCCTCTCCTCCCAGTTTTTTTTTATTTTTTTTATTTTTTATTTTTGGGCAGGTCCAGGGCTTGAACCCACCTCCTCCCACTGTGTACACAGGAAGTCTCTGGGCATCTACTCCAGGCTGTTTTCTTATTTTCAGGCCCTTGCCACCCTTCCCTTTTATTAGTCTTTCTGATACCTGTTATCAATATTTGCATTTTTGAGCTAAAAATATTCACATAACAAAAACTTCTCCATGTAACCATTTAGATGTATACAACTCAGAGCAGTTAATATGTGCTACTTATAAAACTATACAATTCCCATTTTTTATAGTACATTTACAATGGTGTGTGGCCATCAGCATTATTTAATTCTAGAACATTTTCTTCATCCCCCAAAGAGAAACCCTATATCCATTAAACTCCTGGTTCCCATTTCCCCCTCCTGGCAAACGATTCCACTTTCTAATTCTGTGGATTTGCCTGTCGTGGGCAGTTCATGTAATGGGATCCTGTATGTGTCTTTTGTGGTTGTGTCTAGCTCATTTCACTTTGCATATCTTTAAGGTTTATCTGTGTGAGAGGACATATCAGAACACTGTGTTCTTAGATCAGCCTCTTCAGGTTTGATCATTCACTCTACAGACAAAAATTTGGCATTCCTTATTGCTACTTGATTTTAATACTGGACTCTTACCCTCTTCTCAGAACATTTGGTGGCTACACAATAATATTGAATAATTTCATTGTAAAATCAGTTTTAATGTTTCATATATACTATTGGTTTATCTTTTAGTATGCGAGTACTGAGGTTGATGGGGAACATTACATGACTCCAGAAGACTTTGTGCAGCGCTATCTTGGACTATATAATGATCCTGATAGCAACCCGAAGATCGTGCAGCTCTTGGCAGGAGTGGCTGATCAAACCAAGGATGGGTAAGGATCTTTATGTACTTTCTGAAAACTAGTGTTTTATAATACCATATTGAAAGTTAAGAAACCTGTTTTGGGGGATAGCTCAGTGGTCTAAGTGCATCCCTGGCAAGCCTAAGAACCTGAGTTTGAAACCTGGTACTACATTCTATGCTGACCCTGAAACCAGGTGTGGTGGCACAAGCCTGTAGTCCCAGCGTTGGGGAGGCTGAGACAGGAGGATCGCTATAAGTCTGAGCTGCATAGTGAGACCCTGTACCAAATAAATAAAGATTAAAAAAAAATTAAAACCCCTAAGTTTTACCTATGCATATCTACAACTTTGATATTAGTAAACCATGTCTTTGAAGCTTATAAAACTAATGTTACTGACACTAGCAGCAGTACTTGTGTTTCTTTCTTTTTGAAAATTGCGACATGGGGAAAACTGTTTCATATTGAATAATTGTAACAGGATGGGTTCCAGAAAAGTGTTCATTTACTCAATAAATACTGAAGGCCTCCTGTGTTTCACTGTGGCTCTTAATGCTAGACTATACCAGTGTGTGAACTACTCAAAGATAATAAACAAAATAAAACAAATTATGGCATCTGAGGGGATGTATAAGTGCTATGATGAAAACTAAGACTTTAGGAAGTATTTATTTATTTGGCAAACATGTTTATTTGGCAAACATATTTGACAATGTAGGCCTTATAAATGCAAACAAATAAAATAAATTTTCTGGCTTTCAGAGAAGAAATTTTCTGGCTTTCCCACTGATAGTCTGGTGGGAAAGAAGATGCAAAGAAAGAAAATGGTAGCCCTTCTGTGATGAGGTAGATGTGTATGACAAGTATGGGAGGTCCCAAGAAAGCATGATTAACTCTGTGGAGTAGTCAGGACAGCATCCTAGAAAAGGGGAGAGAGGAGTGAGATCTGTCAGAATAGGAACTTGTTGATAGTTGGACAGGTAGTGAGGAGAATTCTGGGAAACAGAATAGGTGTGGCATGAAACATGAGTCTGTGCCTGTGTTCTTGACAGCAGCCAGAGGAGGTTGTGTCTTCAGTTTTTTGATGTGACTGTGTCATTGCCTTGTTGCTAGTGGAATGGAGGGGGGACTTTGTTATGTTGAACTTCAACAATTTCCTGTAGGCTTGTGACTTCTAGTCTTGGAGGTGCCTTTGTATGGATGTAAAGTCAGAGAAGCGATAAGGTGCATTTTCCTAGAGTAGCAGTGGTGGGCCGTTTAGAGATGGAATGATGAATTGCAACTGCAACCCAAAACCCACTTATTTATTGCAAAGTGACAGCACTGCAGTGAAATCTGAACACTGAGGTTTTAGTTTAGTCGTAGATTAACATCTTTTGTCTTAAAAGAGAGACGTGATAGTGCATGTACCATAGGTTCCTCACTACTGTTCTAAAGTATCAATTCATTCAACATTGGGGGAAAAGTCACCACTATTATTAATATTATTATTATTGTTGTTATTTTATGTATTTAGCAGAGGGTCTCACTACACAGCTCAGACTTGTAGTGATTCTTCTGTTTTTTGCCTCTCCAGTGCTGGGATTATAGGTGTGTGACACCATTCCTGGTCTTGGTGGCCAGCTCAGTACACCCTGGGGGTGGGGCCGGTACAGTATGCTAGGAATCAAACCCCAGTCCCTGTGCTTGCCTGAGCTATCTCACAGGCCCCCTCCATTACATATATATATTTTGTATTTAGGATAGAGTCTCACTAGGTAGATCGGACATGGTGATTCTCCTGTTTTCAGCCTCTCAAGTGCTGGGATTACAGAGACACACCACCACTCCCAGTTTCAATTGCTGTTTCAGTGGGCCCCAGGAGCAGGGCCAGCATGGTTAGCCAGCCATTGTGCTCTATCGAAGCGGGCACTGAAGCAGGCACTTTAGTCTGCCAAACTTAAAACTATCAGGCTGGCCCTCCTCACCATTATTTTCATTGAAATTGTATAGGACTGTAACTTCCTTAGTTTTGTTTTCTTAGTTACTTCCTTGTGGCTGGGATACAGTACTCAACACACACAACTTAAAGGAGGAGAAGTTTTTTGGGTTCACAGAGGCCATAGTCAGCTGGCTCCAAAGCAAGATAGCATGGGAGAGGAGAGCTTCTCATTCATGGTGACCAGGACGCAGAGTGAAGAGAAGGGCAGGGGAAGGCGAGAAACCCTTTTGGGCTGCTTCCCCAGAGGCCACTCTGCTGACCTCAGTCACCTTCCCAAAGCCCCACCCTTGAGTGCTGAGGCTTGGAGGATATTGAGATATAAATCATAATAGACCGGATTTCAAAGTGAATACAATATGTACATGAATTCTATAAAGAAAAATTTGGCTTGCAGTTTTAAGTTACGTGCCCATCTAGGGGCCCAGGATCTTTATCCTACTTGTAAAGGTGCTTGTGTGAAAAACTATGCAGAAATGAATCTTTAAGAATTATTACCATTACTGCAAATATCATCAGATTGATAGGTTGGAGTGGGAAAATCCAGTTAGGTGACTATTATAGTGGTGAAAATACCTGAGTTATGTAAGTCCAAGACTAATTCTGCATTCTTTGTGTTTTTTGTGAGATAGGGTCTTGTTGTGTAGTTCACACTTGCCTTGGGTTCACTATGTAGTCTAGGCTGGCCTTGAACTTGCGGTGATCCTCTTGCCTCTTCCTCCAGAGTTCTGGGATTATAGGTGTTCACCGTTATGCCCAGCTCTGTAGTCATTTCCATTGTCCTACAGAATCTAGAACAGTACATGAAATGTATGACAACAGATATTTGTTGAATGAGTATTTTATGAGTTAAAAAGATCCTGAGTGGCAAGTGATAGGAACATAGTGCTTTTATCTCCAAAATACTCTCTAAATATGGCGATCAGTTGCCAAGTCAGTGGACATTCGGTCTTAGAGTCTCAGTAGTAATTAGGCGGTAAGGCCTATAAGAATTAATTATATTTAATCAGAATTTCTTCACAATGATTAAAGGTAACATATGTATTTAGCTCTTTTATAAATTGTCATTGTATGGACAGCTATTAATTTACCTGAGAGCTGCTTTTAGAATATTTTTTTTAAATGTTATTAAGCTTGTAGTTCTTATTTATTTATTTATGCATTTTCTTGTTTCAGAACCTTTTGTTTATTCACTCATTTTTTTATGCCCAGCTCAGCCTGCCCCAAGGGCAGGGCTGGTGCAGCATGTGGTGCCGGGGATCGAACCAAGGTCCCTGAAGCCGCCCAAGCTTTCCCAAGCAGGTGCTTTAGACCACTGAGCCATCCTGCCAGGCCCCTGTTTTTAGAATATTTGTGTCTTTTCAAATACTTCCTTTTGTGGCCATCTGCTCTTGTCTATCTCAGGTGTATATTTTCTCTAAAGCTTCATGTGATCTCTTAGGCCAGGTTGTACTGTTAAAATGAGCTGTTTTCTTGTAGTCAGGTTGACTCAAGGACTTAAACTGCCAGAGTAGAATAGATCAAAGATATGCTTTATGCAGTGGAAGTTATAATAATGTTAAGTAGCATTGACTTTAGGACCTGTTTTACTTTTTAAAAGGCAAGTGTAGTCTTCAAATTTTAATGACTTTTAAAATTTTGTCTTTTTTTCCTCTTTGAAGTCATGCAGAATGGTATTGGTTGGGAAATCTGGTTTGTAGATGATCAGTCTTCCTATTGCTGGGACAAAATACCCAATACCTACAATTCATGGGAGAAGAGGTTTAACCTAGCTCATGATTTCTGGGGAGCCAGCCCATGGGTAGATGGCTTCAAGGCAAAATGTTATGGCTTAACGGGGTGGTGGAGCAAAGCTGTTCAGATTATAGTGGCTGGGAAATGTGGCAGAGGACCAGGGATCAGAGACCAGGCACTGGATATAGACCTCCATGTCGCACTTCCCAAGATGTACCCAGACACACTCATAAATGTGCTTTTCTAATTCTCTACACAGTTCCCAAGCCAGTCAGGTTTAATGGTCACATAGTCATGTCATACAAATTATAAATGAATGAGTGAAATATATAAATTATTTGTAAAAGCAGAGAAAGGTGGATTTATTTTTCAAACACATGCATTCTTAGTTTTTTCCTTATAGATGATATTTAGAAATTCCTAAAATGTAAAGCAAAATAAGTAGATATGGATTTTTATTTTTCTAGGGAAAAATGCCGAGTTTTAAAAAATATTTATGACTTAAAATGCTGAGTATCATTGTTTTTATTTTTTATTTATTTTATTTTATTTATTTATTTATTTATTTATTTTTTGAGACAGGGTCTCACTGTGCAGTTCAGGCTGGCCTTGAGCTCACTTTTGTAGCCCAGGCTGGTCTCGAACTCACACCGATCCTCCTGCCTCAGCCTCCCGAGTGCTGGGATTACAGGCATGTGCCACCATGCCCGGCTTTCTTTATTTTATTTTATTTATTTATTTTTTTATCATTGTTAAAGATTTTATTATTGTTGTCATTTTAGGATAAGGTCTTCCTATGTAGTCCAGGTTGGCCTTGAACTCACTTTGTAGCCTGGGCCTTAAACATGTAACAGTCTTTTTGCCTCAGCCTCTCCATTGATTATGAGTATGTACTATGATGTTGGCAAAATGATTGATTGATTGATTGATTGATTGATTGATTTTTTTGTCTTTTTGAGATAGAGTCTCACTATGCAGTTCAGGCTGGCCTTGAATTCACTTTTGTAGCCTAGGCTGGTCTTGAATTCACACCGATCCTCCTGCCTCAGCCTCCCAAGTGCTGGGATTACATTTGTATGCCACTATGCCCAGCTAAATGATTATTTTTAAAAAAAAGTAAGTTTAATTCAACAAAACCAAGTGCCTTGATAATGTTTGACTTATTCCTCATTTACTTAAGGAAAATGAGGCTCAGATGCTGATTATTTTCCTAGTAACACAAATTTAATTATCTTAACTTTAAGTCCATTCATCTTGTAATCATTTTTAAAACACTCTTTTTTTCTCCTTTTTTCTACATTTCAAGGGTAATGAAAGATAAAAATGCTGTAGTTCAAAAAAAAAAAAAAGTTCACTTAGCATGTTTTTTTTTTTCTCTTGCCCAAGAGTGTCCCTTGGTTCTATTGAAGTTTTTTGATGATGAGTCCTATAGGTATATAACTTTAAATGCCAAAACGTAACGTTGCCTACAAATCCCCTGAGATTAAGGGAAACTGAGAGGTTGAATTCAGCTAGTATAGGCAAGTTTATTTGGCTAGGTGTGTGGAGAAAACTAGTTTAGAAAACTAGTTCATGCTATACTCTTTTGTGCTGCTTCTTTCTCTTCTGTGTTATGGCAGATAAACTAGCCTTCTTCCCCATGTCCTGTTACCCAGCAGATGGTAAACTATGCAGAATGTTTTGATACAGGTGCTTGCTGTGGAAAGCCACAAAAAAGTAGCCTTGTATGGCCTAAAGAGCATGACGGGTTTTCTAAGAGTAAAAGTCCTTAGCCCAGGATATATTTGTGGGATTGTGGCTTAAACTTTGAAGTTCTGCTTGCATAATGAAAATCAAAATGATTTTATACATTAAATGCTGATCTCAGAGACTTTTAAAAAATCTTTATTTATTTATTTTTTATTATGGCTGGCTCAGCCTGCCCTGGGGCAGGGCTGGTGCAGCATGTGGTGCTGGGGATTGAACCCACGGTCCCTGCTGCCACCTAAGTGGGCACTTTAGACCACTGAACCATCCTGCCAACCCTCAGGGACTTTTAATGTATGATCTTATCTAAAATATTTAGAGGGCCAGCGGGATGGCTCAGTGGTCTAAAGCACCTGCTTGGGAAAGCTTGGGCGGCTTCAGGGACCGCGGTTCCATCCCCGGCACCACATGCTGTGCCAGCCCTGCCCTTGGGGCGGGCTGAGCCAGCCATAAAAATGAGTGAATAAACAAACAGAGGTTCTGAAACAAGAAAAAAATAAATAAAATTAAAAAAAAATATTTAGACAATTGCATACTTCAAACTAACCTCTAGGATGATAGTTTCTATTTTTAGTCTGACTCAGAATTTCATCTAGAAGCTCTGTTCACCTGTAATGTGGAAAGCTAGCTTTGCTCTTTTGTTTTTCTGAGGCAGGATTTCACTGTGTAGTCCAGGCTGGCCTTGAACTTACTTTTTAGCCCAAGCTGACCTCAGACTCTCAGCTGTCCAAGGGCTAGACCTGTGCCGCAACACCCAGTCTTGTTTCCTTTTCTAAAAATAACAGATGTTTTCCTTTAGGTACATACACATGTGATAAAGATTTTTATACAGAAATGTTGGATATTTTTAAAACCACAAAGTTAGACTGGGCATAGTGCCATGCACCTGTAATCCCAGCGCTTGTAGGCTGAAAATAGGAGGATCATTATGAGTCTGATCTGTGTAGTGAGACCCTATTGATCCTATACTAAGTACATTATATAAAAAAAATTAAAAATCACAAAGTTAACTATTTTGGAGGGGGTTATCCAGAGTCAAACTCAGGTTCTTGTGTCTGCCAGCTAGGCACTTGTGCTGTTGAGCTATGTCCCACCCCAAAGTTAACTTATCAACATTTTACTATGTTATTTTTCCCATCGGTCAAGGGAAAGTTAAAATTAAAGTGAACATTACGAAATGTACTATGTCAAAGATATAAAATAAATCTTTTTTTTTTTTTTTTTTTTTTTTGTAAAATTTACCTGTTGAATATGCTGATAGACACAATGTAGATTGTTAGCACATTACAAGCTTTTATAGCTTAGCAGACAAAGGGCTGCTGTGGCATAGTTGATCACCTTTGTGTGTCAGATCTGCAGGGAAGGATGGCCTGGGTGTAAGGTGTGAGTCCTGGTCATCTTTCTGAAGGAAATAGATTCTACAGTTCAAAGGGGCCATCTCTGTTGGAGGCCAGAAACCTGCTGATAGCCATGTTTATAATTTATCAAGAGAAGCCAAAAAACGGGCTCTTGACATGCCATCTTGTGATTGCCTTACGTTGGTAACTAATGAAACTGAAAAAATAATGCCTTGCATGCCAAAGAAAACATCTCCATGAGCCAGATTGTCTGCCAGCTGACAGTTTATGTATTTGCAAGTCAGGGGCAGTCTTAGGTGTTTTCTCATAGATGCAGAAAGTCTTGCTATGAAACATGACATATATTTTAAAGCTTTATGTTTTGCATTTTAGGAGAGTTGTATTTTTTTAAGTGTAATGAGCCGCGTGTGGTGGTGCACGCCTGTAATCCCAGCACTTGGGAGGCTGAGGCAGGAGGATCAGTGCGAGTTCAAGACCAGCCTGGGCTACAGAAGTGAGCTCAAGGCCAGCCTGAACTGCATGGTGAGACCCTGTCTCAAAAAGACAAAAATAAATAAATAAATAAATAAATAAATGTATTTACTACAGGGTCTGCAGGGTCTACAGGGTCTCATTACTAGATTGGACTCATAGTGATTCTCCTGTTTTCAGCCTCCCAAACACTGGGATTACAGGTGCGTGCCACCACGCCCAGTCTCAATTGCCATCTCAGTACACCATACCGGAGTTCGAGCCCCACCCATTTGCTCTGCCTAAGTAGATATCTTAGTCCACTGAGCTATCAAAAGTTGCATTTTTGATGACTAGCTTTGGAAATTATTTTGGGGAAACTGAAATGTTGTATAGGCTTGTGTTTCTTTCATTTTTTAAAAATCCTTAATCACTTAAATATTGTCTAAATCACTTTTATAACCAGAAGAAATAATGCTGATAATTCTTCAGTAAAAGACTTCAGCCACTTCAAAAATATGTAGAAAATGAAGGTCTTGCCTAACTCCTGCCTGAAATCATTGTGTGATGTGTTCTCAGGTTTATTGATGATACTGAAGCACCAATCTTAAACCTCATTCGAAGCCTAAAACCATGAAACTCATTACCTTTCCTCTCTCTTTTTTTTTTTTTTTTTGAGAGTCTCACTATGCAGTTCAGGCTGACTTTGAGCTCCCTTTTGTAGCCCAGGCTGGTGTCAAATTCACATCAACCCTCCTGCCTCAGCCTCCCAAGTGCTGGGATTACAGGCATGCACCACCATACCTGGCTCCTTTTTTTGTTTGTTTGTTTTCATGGTTTGTTTTTGAGGGGCAGTATTGCCCCATGCTCTAGCCCTGAACTACACCTACAGCCTTAGCCTTGGCTTTTCAAGAATGTGTGGATAGTCATGATGGTAACAAGATGTTGTGGCTGCATTTGTTCTATGTACCCTGAAACTTGGGTAATGATAACTACATTCTCTAGTTTTACTGTGTTTTTGGTAAGACCAACCATCAAGTGTAGAAGCCTGATACCTATTTGATAAACTAGATTGTTCCTTCAAGGACTCACCAGGTACTCATGCACCTAATTTCACCAGTGACTCTTGAGCCCTAGTATGGCTTAGTGCTAATTTAGCACTTAATAAGGGAATCATCTTCAGTGCCTTGAAGTTTTGTCCCTCAATAAAGAGAAAAGGCACAGTGTGCATCATTGTTTTAGATATACTGCAACTTTTGTTATTTATTTATTTTTATTTATTTATTTATAGTATGGCCCACTCAACCTGTCCTAGGGGTGGGAATGGCACAGCATGTGGTGCTGGGGGTCAAACCCGTGGTTCCTGCTGTTGCCTAAGCTTGCCTAACCAGGAACTTTAGACTGCTGAGCTATCTTGCCAGCCCAGCAACTTTTATAATTTAAACAGATCTCAAAGTGTTTAAAGTCTTAGAAAACACAACCTTGAATAAAGTGTGTTCAAGGTGAATAGGGAAACAATTGTCTTGTACTGCATCACAAAATACATTTTCACAAATATATTCTTTGTTTGTTTTTGTGTTTCTTTGTTTTCTTTTTTTTTTGAGATAGGATCTCCATATGTAGCCCAGGCTGCCTTCAAACTCATAGTGATCCTCCTGCTTCAGCCTCCTGAGTACTGAGTTTCTAGGCATGTGCCACCATGTCCAACTTTTTATAAATATATCCTGAATTGAATTTGCTCAAAAATATATATGAGTTCTTAACTCAGAATGCAACTTGTGCTCTATGACAAGCCTGGCTTCTTGTGGTAGGTAATTCTTAGATAGTCAACATTAAAGAGGTAATTGCATCATCATTATTATTTTTTTAAAGACTTTTTAAATTTCTCTTAAACCTCATTTATTTGTTTGTGTTATGGCCAGCTCAGCCTGCCCTGGGGTGGGGTGGTGCAGCATGTGGTGCCAGGGATCAAGGAGCAGTCCCAGTGCTTGCCTGAACTTTCCTAGGCAGGCCCTTTAGACTGCTGAGCCATCTCGCTGGTCCTTACATAATTATTTTAGTAAAAATTGTGCAAAGGCTGCTTAAAAAGTATAGGGTGCTTTTGCAAGAGTGTATGATACGGGCCAAGAAATCACCTGGGGCTCTGGGTGCTTCTCTTGGAGAAATGGCATTTGAGCTGAGTTGTGCAAGGACCAGGTGCAGATTGAGAAAAGCTCGGCCATGGCGGGATCATTCTAAGAAGAATGGATGGCTGATCAGCATCCTTGAGGGCAGGAGCATGGGCTGTTGGGTTGCCCAGAGTGAGTGGTAGGGCTGGGATGTAGAGGTCACAAGGGAGTGGAGGTGTGCAGCCTTGGCTCATGGGGCTAAGAAAATGATTTTAAGGAGTAGCTCCATCCTGGAGGTTGCAGACTCCTGGAAATGTGTGATCCAAAGCAGGCCACCAAAGAGTAATGACAGGTACTACTAGTAATTATGGAGGGCATCTGAACACTCCCCCTTGAGAATGACCATGGACTGACAGATTGGTTGGTTTTTACAATACTGGGCATTGGACTTAGTGCCTTCACACTGCCATATTCTTTCTTTCATGCTTTGATAGAGTCTCATGAAGTCAATAAATTGCCCAGTCAGAGCTCCAGTGTATGATCTTCTTGCCTTAGCCCTTCTGAGTGTTGGGATTACAGAATTAGCTACCATATCTAGCTAGTTAAAGATTTGTAGTAAAATAGTGACTTAATCAGACTTACATTTAAAAAGATTCCCCCGATGTTTTACTTTTCTTTAATTGGTGAGATAAAATACCTAACACAAGGGGAAAGGTTTATTTAGCTCACGGTTTGCAGAGGTTTCAGTCCATAGTCAGTTGGCTCCAAGGCAGGGTAGCACATGGAAGAGGGGTAACACTTCATGGCCTGAGAAGACAGCAGATATTACACACTGTCACTCATACATGGAATCTGAAAAGTGGGTCTCAGGAAGTAGAGAGTAGAAAGCTGCTATAGTTTCCAGAGGCTTGGGTGGTTGGGGAGAGATGGGATTGGAAGATATTGGTTCATACGTATTATGTAGTAACAGTTTAATAGGAAGAATATTTTAATACAGTGTCTATTCCAGGCAAGTATATAAAGTTGTGAAGTAAGATTGCCAAGGGCACAGTGTAGAGGGAGGCAGAGAAACAAGCAAGGAGTGACGAAGGAGTATTAATGGTTATGGAGTTTCTTTTTTATGTGACAATGTTCTAAAATTGATTGTGGGGATACCTGCACAATTTTATGATCATGGAAAGGATTATTGGACATAGACTTTTTTTTTTTTTTTTTTAAGAGTAGGAGGTATTTATTGAGAAAAAGAAAGCTCTGTCTAGGAAGGACAGGTGTGGGCTATGAGTGGGTAGCCTTGGCCATATACTTTATTTTTTTAAAAAATTTTATTTATTTATTGTTCTTGTTTCAGAACCTTTATTTGTTTATTCACTCATTTTATGGCTGGCTCAGCCCGCCCCAAGGGCAGGGCTGGTGCAGCATGTGGTGCCGGGGATCGAACTGTGGTCCCTGAAGCCGCTCAAGCTTTCCCAAGCAGGGGCTTTAGACCACTGAGCCATCCCAGCGGGCCCTGGACATATACTTTAAATGAGTTAACTGGACAAAAAGTAGATTAAATTCAAAGCTTTTTTTTTTTTTTTTTTAATTAAAAAATCCCCTCTGGCTACAATATGAAGATGGCTTGAAGGAGGGCTGGAAGGATCTAGAATACCAGTTAGGCAGTTACAGGTTATAGCTATTGGAGATGACTGTAAAAAATAAAAAAATTAAGAAAAATAAAAAAATAGAAAATGACTATAGCTGTTGAAATAGCTATTGAAGTACAAGTTTTGGGAGGTCACAAGTCTCACTATTTTTAATTTATTTTTTTAAATTTATTTTTTATTTTTCAAAGAGATTACAAAGTAGTATTAAAACAGAAAATGTTACAAATGATACAGAATTTCACTAAACAAAATAATATGAATTTGTTGTATTGCCTAGTTGTATTGGCCAGGGTTTTATTTAGGGGAACAGAACAGATATAAGGAATGGCTCTTAAAACAAAATATACAATCTATAAGGAATTAGAAGATTGGCTTACAGTAGTCATCCAGAGTCCAATGAGGAAGCGTGCAGAGGGCATCTGCATGCTCCGGATTGAAGAATTCAGTCCCAAGGTCTGAACTTCACTGCCGTACTCCATGTAAGTCTCTATCTGTCGGCTGATGGGTCTGTGCTGGAAGACTGAAGTGTCTGTAATGGACACTGAAGAGTCTGCGACTGATGGCGAAAGACCCAAGCTGGAGGCTGAAGAGTCTACAGTGCAAGCCAGATGATGAAGTCCAGGCTGAATGTGAACACTGAAGCCTCTCTGACAAGTGAAGTCTTGACATTTTCCTCAGCCCTATTTAAAAAGTCTCTTTGTGCTCAGTCATTCTAATGTGGGCCCATTGTGCCCAAGGGTGGAAGCAATCATACCCCAGGATGGGCCCTTGATCCTGCTCTAGGGAGGGGGATCAAGGCCAATCATTGGCAGGCCCTGGTCGTGTTGCAGGGAGGAACCAATGGTACCTTCCTCAGGCGGGGCTCCCACCCACAGGGAACCGGCAGCTGAGTCATCCAGCCAAGTTGACACAATGTATCAATCACTACCCTAGTGTTCTCTTTAAATTAGTTGTTCAAATTACCAGATATATGCATGCAAAATTGGAAGAAGAAAGACAAAAAGAGAAAAAATGTATAAGGAATTAAGAGAGAAAAAGGAAAAAAGACCAAAAAAAAAAAAAAAAATTCATTGTTAATTATTCCTTTCCACAGACGAGCAGAAATCTACAGTAGTTATCCAAAGCATCCTGCTTACATACATGTATTTCTTGCCCCTGCTCCCTCTGCTGTTCTTCTCATTTCAGTTATTCCTTCCTCTCAAACAGGTTCATTTCCCTTTTCACAGTATATGTTGTACCCTTCAGATTTTATTTACCTTTTCAAGTTCTTACACTAAAGAAACAATTCAATGCACATATGAGTCTGATTTACTTTTCTTAAGAGCATGATCTCTAGTTGCATTCATTTACTGATAAAAGCCTCAAATTTATCCTTTTCTATAGCTCGCTATTTGTATTACCTATAAATATACTAGTTTCAAAATTGACTGTTCTTTTCAGGGATATTTTCATCTTCATTGCAGTGATTTTCTTAAGAAACTATTCTTTCTTTAGCTCCCCTATGTTTATTACTCTATATGTTTCATAATGCATTGCTAGAGAAAATTTTCAGAGGCCAGGAATGTTGTTTAGCATACTATAATGCATAGGAGATCCCAACAGTGGATAAACTGTCCATCTTAAAATGTCAGTAGTGCTGAGGTTGAGAAACTGACCTGGAAACTTTATCAGATTCAGGTTTAATTTGATTTGTTTATTTGGTACTAGAGATTGAACCCAGGACCTTCTCCCTGAGTTATACCCTAACCCCCCCACCCACACTCATTTTAATTTTGAAAATTAAGCTGCCCAGGTTGGAGTAGAACTTGGGTCTTGCTGCCTCAACTTCCACATTTAATTATTTTTACTCTGATTCTCTCTCTTTTTGTGATGTTAGGGCCTGTTGCTCAGTGCTCAGGTTCATTAATTTATTAGAGGCTCACAAAAAGGAAACATTTCCTGCATACCTGAAATATATTTACCTTTCACCAATTACTTTGGTTATGCCAAGTTCCAGCGCTTATAGTAAGGGCAAATTAAATGCCTGGTATATTCCCATTCTTTCCCAGCCAGTAACACTTTATATTTCATTCCAGGTTGATCTCCTATCAAGAGTTTTTGGCTTTTGAATCTGTTTTATGTGCTCCAGATTCCATGTTCATAGTGGCTTTCCAATTGTTTGACAAGAGTGGAAATGGAGAAGTGACATTTGGTAAGGGAAAAGAAAGATTTTAAGTGATTAAAGTTAGCAATGCTGGTCCAGTATTTAATTGCTAAATCTAATAACTGAACATAGATTACCGCTTGTTCAGGAACTAGTTAGTAAGTGAAGTATTAATTTCCTAAAAGGATTTATGCAGCAGTTTTATTTTCTTCTAAGTGGATGACTTGGGCATTGCAAAAGATTAAGGAATATAGGAATGCTGTTCCTTCAGCTCATTAAGTCACTGATACTTTCATATTCCTAAAATAAGTGGTGTAAAAATTTTCCTGTTCTGGGCCAGCCTGGGCAGAAATTTTTTTATGGAGTAGACAGTGAACACTTTTCATTCTTTGAGGGATTTTTGGATGGGAAATTCAGAGCTTCTCTGTGACATCTTTGGAAAATTGCAACTGTGTCACTTGATATCAATAATGGAAAAAGAAGGACAGAGTTAAGGCAAGATTAGTTAGGGCTTTCTTTTAGATTTGTTGATTTTAGGAAGCAAGACCAGAATATTAAAGTCACCATCTGAGTTGGGTATAGAAATAGCCTTAAATCCTTTGGTAGACACGTAACCTAACGCATTATTAATGTTTCCCAAGTGTACAAACTAGGATTTCTATTTGTAGCTATGAATTTGTTTTGTTTTTGTGGCAGGGTCTTGCTATGTCACTCAGACTGGCCTTGAACTCACTGTGTAGCCCAGCTGGCACTCTTCCTGCTTTAGCCTCCCAAGTGCTGGGATTATTGCTGTGTACCACCATTCCCGGTTGCATTAGTTTTTAAAGATGTATATCTGCAGAAATTAGTTTCTGATGAGTAAAAGTATCGGCTAGTTTCTCTTGCAACAGGCTTTTCAACAAAAACAATGTTATGCTTTCAAGGATCTTGAACTCCCTACCTTTTTTTTTCTTTTAATTAACAATTTTTTATTGTGGCTAAAGAGCAAGTAACAACAATTGCCATCTTAATCATTTTTTAACTGCACAATTCAGTAGTATTAAGTATGCTCCTATTGCTGTTGAAACAGACCTCCAGAACTTTTTTTTTTTTATCTCACAAGCTGAGCTCGAGCTATGTTTATGGTGTGAGTTGGCACAAATATCTGAGAGAAACCCTTGAAAACTGGGCTTTCTCTGAGCCACTGGAGTAAATGTTCATTTGCCATAATGTTTGAGTTATAAGACAGGTGACAATTACTTAAACCTGAAGAGAGAAGTAGTATCACAGCAGTGGTAAGACCCACAAGAAAGCACCAGTGAATGCAGAAGAACCGTGGTTCCTTGGCAGCGGCTATTTCCTTCCTCTGCCCGCTGACTTGGTTGTCCTCTGTATGAGGATTTCCTAAGTAAGTACTGTACAGGTCTGTTTCGATTTCTGCCTGTATCTTCCCTGTTTGGGAACAACCGCTGTCTGTTTTTGCTTTTTAAAGAATGCTTACTGTCCTCATAAATACCTAGATTCTGTAGTTGAAAGCACAAACCTTCTATCACTCAGCATTGTCCCTGTATGACCAACCATATTGCATTGTGTATTTTCAGTAGGTTTCACACACGTTCACATATCTCACTTTCAAATGTGTTTTAGAAATGGTTAGGAAATAACTTCATACAAGTATTTCAGTTAGAGCCAGTATATTTATGTTTATGTCATGTGTGCATTAAAGATTAGAGGTTTTAAAGCCTAATTTGTCCTGTCATGTGGCATTTAATTGCTTTCTTTTTTAAAAAAAGGAAGTTATTAGGGCTGGCAAGATAGCTCAGTGATCTAAAGCTCCTGCTCAAGTAACCACAGGGACCGTGGTTTGATCCCCAGCACCACATGTTGCATCAGTCCCACCCCCAGGGCAGGCTGAGCCAGCCAGAACATAAATAAATAAAGTTAAAAAAAAAAGTTACTCTACCCAACAGACTGACAACAAAGATCCATACCATTGTTGATTAATAAAAGACATTATTGTTAATGCATCTTTTATTTCATTAATAAAAGATGTATTCCTAGATATGACACAGGTCTGTATGTCCAGTATCTTGGGGGGCTGACGCAGGAAAATTTCAAGTAAAAGTTCCGCCTAGGCAACTTAGGGAGACCCTGTCTCAAAAATAAAAGGAGCTGGGCATGTAGCTCAGTGCAGAGAAACTGAGTTCAATTCCCGCAAAGAAAGAGAGAAAGAAAAAAGGTAGAAGTAGTTGATGGTTTACGCACTATGATTTATGTGCTAGGATTTCAAGAAATATAATGAAGATTAAAAACAGAACATATCAACTTTAATTTTTAAAGCACTTGGTATGACCTGAAGAACATATGTGCTGTCCAGAATCTTGCTTTCATTTTTATGCTCTGTAATCTAGAGACAAAAAGATTATCATGGAGTAAGAAAATTATATCCTGTTTTGACATTGTGATGTTCTGGGGGTCCCTACACCTCTTTGGATGGTGCTGTCATATTTTTTTAAGGACCTTGGCCATTTTTCCCTTTCTTTTTAAAGTTGTATTTATTGAGGTACTAGGGATCAATCCCAGGACTTCATGCATGCTGGCCAAGTGCTTTACTACTGAGCAGTACTCCCAGCATCATTTTTAGACAACTATTCTTAACTGAAAGGAATCATAATTTATGTGATTAATTTATAGTATTTTTAACATTACTATACTTGAATAAAATTATAGTTATGTATTATATTTATATGGAATTATTTTATAATTCTTAAGAAAGGGAAAAGATTAAAACTTAAAGCAAATGCCATTTAACAAGATTTCTAAGGTCACTTATTTCAGGCTGTATTCAAGACTACAGAAACTCTACATATGGAAATAATTAACTTGGAGTTTATTTTTATAGGATTTTGAATCTATGATGAAGGTCAGTGTTCATGTTTGTGCCCACTTAATAAAATGAATTGTGCTTACATATTTATAGACATATGTTTAGGTAAAAGGAAACTTTAGACTCATTCTAACTAGAGTCAAATCTTTTTTTTTTTTTTTTAATCAAAGAACCTTATGTTTTCTAGCTGTTTATAGTTTTCTTGTGCACACAGGTGAGAAAGTTAGAGAATATTGAAGGGGAGGTGCGATCGAGTGTGGGAAAGCTATTATGCCATCGCTGTCTCTTGGGGACTGGGTTGGTGATGCTGTTCGTGTGTTTGTATATATTGTTTGCATCTGTACTCTTTTTAGCTGTGCTTCTTATGCACATCAAATTGCACACTTAAACTGTGTGCATCTTTACAAGTAGTTAAAGAGCAATATTGAACATTTACTTGTGTGCTAGACAAGATTGTTTTTATTATTAAAGATGCCTCTGTGCTAGGAGAAAGGATTTATACTGAAGCCATGGTAATACGTTTCAGAATATGAAAGCTCAAAAAAGGATTTTGGAGCTGTTTTTCCTGAAGAGTGAATAAACTGTTAGTTAATATTTACTCTTTGATGTTCTTTTAATAAAACTTCTAATGCATGCTGTGGGTAATTACTTAATGGTTTGTCTATCTGTGATTGCCAGGTGGCATGAGCCTTGAAGGGGCCATCGCATGACTGGTGTGTGCTAGACACAGTGTATGTTTACCTTGGCCTCACCTTATATGCTAGTGTGCTGGCTACCCTGCTTGATAGAATTAGGCTGAGGTAACCTAGTTGAGCTGTTGTATTACATTGTGTTGTTGACAGCTGCAAGAATTTGTGCCCCCCTCCCCCTAAAAAAGGCCTATTTTAACAATAATGTAATCATTCTAAAAAAAAAAAAAAATCACTTCTCGGTCTTTTGGCTCTGATAACATTTTAAAAATGACCAAAAAGAAACTGTTATTTATTAAGTGATGAATATGAAACATGTTCTATGCTATATTAACTCATCAACATTGTGTTTCAAAGTATTTTTCCTAGGAATGAGATGTCTTCAAAGTGGCTTTTTTCCAGGGATACATTCTCACCCTTGAGTATAGAACCCTTAAGAAGGAGGAATATCTTTTGGTTTATTATTGTGTTGATTGTCAGTTTGGAAACATAGCAAATACAAATGTTCCATTTGTGCCTCTAAAATTGGCTTTTTTCGCAAAGGGAAGAATAAAATGGATTGGTTTAAGTGTAACTGTTGCTGTTATTTGAAGGATCAGGAGAGAGAAGCATAAATATGAAAACCTTGTATTCCTTTCTCAGTGGAAAGAAAGCCATGGAAGGGTGGCCAAATAGCTCAGCAGATTAAAGTGCCTGCAAGCAGGTGCAGGGGCTGGGGTTCAGTCCCCAGGCCTGCTGTGCTGGTTCCATCCCTAGGGCGTGCTGAGATAGCAATTGAGACTGGGTGTGGTGGTATGCCCCTGTAATCCCAGTACTTGGGAGGCTATGAACAGGTGGATCATTGTGAGTCCAATCTAGTAGTGAGACTCTGAACACCCTCTCAACCCTTCCCTAAAATGCTGAAGAAACAAATAAAAAAAGCCATGGACATGGATAATATGAAACTCTAATGGTAATAAGATAATTCCATGTGATGCAGTGGCACTAGATTTTGTGCCATGTGATGGGAGACCATTAAGGTTCCATAATAATAGATGCTCTTTAAATGTGAACTTGTTTTTCCGGAGAAGTGGACCTTTTCATGTGTTTGGCAGCAGGACTACTCTGTTGACTGATCATACACTAATTCTTTCTGGAGGTAGGTAAATGGCTAATAGAAATACATCTCCCAGAGAACAGAGGTGGTTTTGTAGGACCCAGAGACCTGAGAGAGTCTACATGGTATGATGGTTGGATGACTGGGACTTACAAGTTCCTATTGTTGGTCTTGTTGTTGTTGTTTGTTTTCCTTTTGGGCTTCCCAGTCATTCCTCTTTACCCCTGATTTTTCCTTCACTGAAAAACACTTCACTTCCACAAGCCTCACCATTGTGTTTGTTCAGTTATATATAAGGATAGTCACTGTTTGCGGTGGGTGTCCTGAAAGATTTTCTGACTTCACTTTAAGATTATGCAGGTGAAACTCAGCTATTGAGGAATATTTTTTTCCCCTGACAATAAGAATGTTTGGTCTCAATTGGAAGCAGTGGCTCCTGCTGGGCTGGAATCCTTGGAATCAGGATGTCAAGTTGGGCTGATGGTAGGTGGGCTATGTCACAGGGCTGATGGCTTGTATACCTACAGGAGGAGTTCTCTGGCCACACCGTTGGTACAGCAGCTCCTTCCAGGCTCATTCATGGAACAGGCATGGTGGCAGTCTTGGAGAAGAGTGCCAGCCCCGGTCAGAGGTAATTTTGTATTGCAGAAAGGTGAACAAGTCCAGTAGGAAGCTCCCATAAAAGCCAGGGGAGGGATGAGGGTGGATGAGATGGGTACATACAGTGTGGGCTTCTGGGAGAACTGAAATGTCTGTTAAGACATGTTTTATATATTTATATATATATTCAGTGTATATTTCATCTGGTCCAATCATTATAAGTGACTGATACAGCTAAACTGACTAATGTTACACATCTGTGAACATTTTTACTTAATCACAGTTGTCACCATTACTTGCCCTCCTGACACATCACTGTGCCCCTCTCGTTTGAGCAAAGAGAACATAATGACAGGCTACTTTTGTATCTAGGCTTCAGTTCTTTTTTCATTGGAATTGTAAGCTCTCCTTCTCATAAGCCCATGCTCTGCAGGAAGTGAAAAAGTAGTCTATTGTTTTCTATATGTTAGAAAATGAATGGATTCCTGTTTCTCTTAGCAATGCTATCCTAGTACAAAATACCAGAACATGATCTCACTCTCAGTCAAGGTAGGACTGTCATGTCCCTTTCCTCCAGGCCAGAACGATGGCCACTAAAATAGCTCTGTAAAGGACTTAATTAGAGCTAACCATCCTTGTTTGTCACTGGAAAGATGGGATTCTCTCTGGTGGGAAGCTTGCTCTGCAGTTTAAATTAGATGTCCTGGGCATATATGAAATTGTTGCTGTTCCTTTTCATATGAAGACCCTGATAAAATCAAGTAAGATGAGAACATCAGTTATTTGAGCTGTTGCCTCTCACAAATATCTTTAAGCTCTCTATTCTAGAGAGCATGCACGCACGCACATACACACACACACACACACACACACACACATACACACTATATATGCATGAGTAAAAGAAAAGTGGTAAGCATATGAATCACTTCAAAACAATGGTTATACTGATTATTTCTGTCACATTCCTGTACCAGCCTTAGGCAACTGGTTATGGAAATGTAAAAAAGTAATATATATGTCAAGAGGTATTAAAGTAGATTTAGCATTTTATTAGTCATAGTAACCACAGTGTAGCCTGTAGCATAACTAAAACAAGTGTCCGGGGAAGTAATTAATAAACCACAGCATATATTAACAGTGATAACAAAACCACATACAGGGTTATCATGTCATCATTTTGAGAGAAGTAGGAAGTGTCTAAGCAAAAACCCCATGGCAAATGACCCTTCTATATTTGGACAGAGTTCTCTGAGGAGTTTAGGCCATTATTTTAATTGGTATAATGACATTCTAAGATCTTAGAGATTACTAGAAGTTTATAAAATAAATTTTAAATGCAGTTTTTATTATAGAGATATTTTTCTCTAAACATAAATTATAAATTTTCTAAATGTAAATTATACTTTATAGGTTTATCAATATCCTTTTTGTGATACCAGGAAAAACATTATAGATGACTAAATTTCATTACTGTGAAGTTTTTTAAATCTTTAATTTGATACAGTTTCACACTTTAGGTTCTGTTATTTTGGGACAGGGAGATAGCTCTGCAACATAAGTGCCTGCTTGGCAAGCACAAGGTCCTGAGTTCAATCTCTGGTACAAAAACAAAAAAAAAAAAAACTAAAAAAGGCTGTAATATTTTCTGATTACATAAAAAGTGTTCCATTTTGTCCATTATTTAAAAATTACCCAGGTAGCAATATATGCATTTGTAAAGGAACAACTGAGTTTTAGGAATTAGGACCTTTAAAATAAAGATAACCATGCAGTAATGTATTCTCTTTGATAATTTTATTATTAATTAAATAAGTGTAACTTAAAGTTACACTATTCTGCTTTCTATTGATTTTTTCCCTTTTTTTTAAGATGGACTTTTTTTTATTAGATCATAAAAATAAGCAATTAGGTTCATTTTGGAAGTAGAAGCAGCTAATTAACTTAATTAGAAGAATCCTAACATTTTTTTGCTTCACTTCCACAAGGCTTTAGTCCTAAGTATTTTTTGTTGCCCTTACTATTTTATGAACCAATTTTTTTTTTGGTGGGGCTTGAACACTCAACTCTCATTCTCTAGCCCTTATTATTTTAATTATCTTACAAACTTGTAACATACCTTACTCCTTGGTGTTTCATATAGCTTTAAGAGTAATCTTTTGTGTTGGTTACAGATCAAGATTCTATGAATTGTATTAATTTTCTTTCAGGAATAAAAACCTACATAGCAATCAATTTATACTTATATAAAGTGAGAATACTTGATAAGATTTGGATACTGTGAAGTAACTGTTGTTACTTAGGCAAGACCTGGTTCCTGTAGTTCATTTGAGAGAAAAGATGAGAATCCCATCTTCCCAGTGACATCCAATGCCTTCTACCAACTTAGCTGAGTGATGTAATCTATTCAGAATTGTTATTTTAAGTCCAGACTGGTAGGATTTCCAGTTCAGAATTCTTAGTCTCTCATTCCAATAGTAGTGCTTTTATTAAGAAAAAAGGTCTATAACAGAAAGGGAATCCATTAAATCATTTACATTCTAAGGTCAATATCTTATCTAAAGAATTTGTAGAAATTAGAGACAAAAAGCATAGTTGGAGCAGATTATAAAACACTAAACTTGTGTTTACTAACTCTAGTATAGCTGATAGGTGTTGATCATAAAACATACTAATAATTCGGCTTCCATTTGAAAAAATGTTTAAGGCATTTGTTAAAAGAGACTTCCTGCTTTCTTAACTTTGTTAATGACTTTTTTGTTTTTTTGGCATGAGCTTTCAAATTAGTCTATCCAGTCTATGCTTATTAAAATATCAGTCATCTGTGAATTGACTTTTATAATGAATGTGAAACTGTGTAAGAAAACTAACGACATTGCTAGTGCATGAAGCCAAGCGGCCAGAGAATTTGGTTGTGTATTACACAGTGAGACTGGTTCCTATCTACAAGTTAGTATGCTGTGCTCGTTTTTTTTTTTTTTTTTTTTGAAAGTGAATCACTAATTTCACTTATGTTAAAATATTTTAATACTTCAGATTAATAATCATGGATTTTATGGGATTTTGAAACCTGTGTCAAGACCATATTTTTGACAATATCAGAAGCTTTTAATAAGGTGCTTGCTGCTGAGCTAATGATATGCTTTTGGTAGTATTTCTTCTACCTATCTTCAATAGACATATTCAGGCTAATGTGAATGTAATAATCAAGCCTCAATCAAAGCATACTTAGTATGACAAATATTGCATTATACTGTAATTTAGGTGTTCATGCTTCTGATAAAGGGTTTAATTTGACTCCTTGAGGAACTGGGAAAACACTATTGATTTTATACTGGAATGTAAAGTAGCAGCCATTTATAGTGCAACGTATAAATCACTTCCTAATTAAAATTAAATCAAGAGAAATTAAGACTCGCATGGCCTTATAGGTAATGGTACACAATCTTAAGTGTAAAATTATATTTTGTATCAATTGTGCTCCTGTACATGGGTTGCTGGGCATAAAAATAAATTTGCAGTTAATCTTAATAGAAGTAGACGATATTGACTTTTAAAACTTCTCAATTTTTTTCTGTAGGAACACTGCAGTGGGATAGATTACTTAATCTATGTATAACTGATTTATTTTTGTTTTCCCTTTTAAGAAAATGTCAAGGAAATTTTTGGGCAGACAACCATTCACCATCATATCCCTTTTAACTGGGACTGTGAGTTTATCCGGCTGCATTTTGGGCATAATCGGAAGAAGCATCTTAACTACACAGAATTCACACAATTCCTGCAGGTGAGTTTAGCATTTACAAGTGGTGTCAATACATACATTTCTTCCTCTATTTTATTTTCTATTAAATTTAGTACAGAAGTAGAATCTACAATTTCATTCTCATTTTTTATTTCCTATTGACCGGAGGCAACCTTTTAAAACTCAGAGCTGTTTCTTTTGATGTCTTCTTCCAGTAGACATGTGTCCCTACTTCTTAATTTATCACTTTTGGATATTTTTGGTTGGTTGTAACCATGAAAGACTAAAAGTTTCTCCTTTCACCTCTCCCTACCATAGACATAAATATTTTCTTCCTCCCCCAATTGTTCTGGTTAGATCAGTAATCACGTGAGTTACTATGCTATAAATATGGCCCTTCTATTTGTGGGTACTGCATCAGCGATTTCAGCCAACCATTCATAGATGTGTGCGTTCTTTAACCCTAAGTAGTACAGTATGTACATAACTTTATATCATACTAGGCTTTAGAAGCAACCTAGAGATCATTCAAAGTATATGAGAGGATGTGTGTAAGTTATTTGGAAGAGACAATTTAAAGAATATGGAGGGTCAGCCAGATAGCTCAGTGGATTAAAGCACCTGATTAGGCAGACAAAGGAACTGGGTTCAATCCGTGGCCTGCTGTGTACTGAGGCTGTGATTGAGACTGGGCATGGTGGCATGCACCTGTAATCTCAACAGTTAGGAAGCTGAAAACAGGAAGATCACTATGAGTCTGACCTATATAGTGAGACCCTGTACTAAATATAACAAATATGGATGGGTTTACATTTAATGACCTTTATATAAATATTCTCCCATTTGGATTCTATGCTAAATACTACATGCAGATGCTATACCATTTTATAAGGAAATGGAGCATCCTTGTATTTTAGTATTCATGAAATGATGGGTCAGGCCCTAGACCCAATGCCCCATGGATATTGAGGGATAACTGTACTATTTATTAAAACTCATTAATTTTCTTGGTGTTTTCAGATTTTACTTATTTTCTATATATTAATGCTAGCTCATCATCACATTGTGCCCTAGTTATTAAAATCTCTTTAATATGATTGATTAATTGATCAAGACAGGGTCTCATAGTGTCATTTGGACTGGCCTTGAACTCACTAGGTAGCCCAGGCTGCCTTCGAATTTGAGGCAGTCCTCCTACCTGAGCCTCCCAAGTGCTACAACTACAGGTGTGCTCTACCAAATCCAGCTCTTTGATATGTTTTAAACAGTGTTCTATTGGCATCTTCTTTTTGGAGGTTTCCAGGAGCTCCCCTACTTGAAGGTTGGTAGTAGGGCTTGGTGTTACATGCTTGAGCACCAATCATGAGGCCTTGGGTTCATGTACAGCCCTGGGATGGGGAGGAAGACAGAAAAACACAGGAGGGAAAGGAGGAAGGGGAGAGAGATAGATCATGTAATATAAAATTAACCCTTTCAAAATATGTTAATTTAGTAGCTTTTATTACATTCACAGCAATTTGAACCCACTTATCTTAATCTAGTTGCAAAATATTTTTATTACCTAGAAGAGAATTCTATATCCATTTAGCAGTCACCAAGATGCTTTCTGTTTTTGTGGATATTTTATATAAATGAAGTCAGACAACATGATCTTTTGTTTACAGCTTTTTTCATTTGGTGTGCTAATATTTCAAGGATTATCCATATTGTAGCATGTGTTAATACTTCATTCCTTTTTGGGCTTAATAATATTCCATTGTATAAAGGTATGATATTTTTGTCTATTAATCTATTGATGGACATTTGGGTGGTTCTTATCTTGTGGCTACTGTGAATAGTGCTGTTATCAACATTTATATACAAATACCTGCTTTAATACTGGCTTTTCAGTATTTAGGGTTTATACCTAGGAGTGGCATTGGTGTGTCAAATATGTTTAATTTTTTTTTTTTAGAATTTTTATTTTTATTTTATTTATTATTTTTATTCTTGTTTCAGAACCTTTGTTTGTTTATTCGCTCATTTTTATGGCCTGCTCAGCTCGCCCCGAGGGCAGGGCTGGCGCAGCATGTGGTGCCGGGGATCGAACCGCGGTCCCTGAAGCTGCCCAAGCATCCCCAAGCAGGCTCCTTAGACCACTGAGCCATCCCGCCAGGCCCCCAAATATGTATAATTTTGTTTGTTTGTTTTTGGCGGCACTTGGGGTGAGCCCAGGGCCTCGTGCTTACCAGGCAGATGCCCTGCCACCGAGCTGCATCCCTGATCCCTGTGTTTAACTTTTCAAGGAGCTGGCAGCCTGTTTTCCATAGCAGCTGTACCATTTTCCTAGCATTTTCTAAAACTGGACCTTGTAATTCTGTGCTCTCCCTTAACTTTTAACTGGAGAATCTGTTTGCCTTTCTGTTAGGTTGAATCTCCCATCTGCTAGGTTGTATCTTTTATTCCGTCTCTTTGGTGGAATACTTCCTGCATCAGCTCTCTGTCTTCTCTTTTTCCTCCCCGAGGCCCTGAGGATTGAACTTGGCATCTGTGTGCTAGTGTGGATCATCAGCCCTCTTTTATGTCTTATTCTGAAATGGGATCTTGCCAGGGCTGCACTTGAATTTGCAGTCCTTGCACGTTCACCTCCCTGAAGGCTGGAATTATAGATGTGTACCACCTTGCCTGGCTCTTGCATCATTTTTCTTTAAATTAAAAAAAACTTTTTTATTATGGCCAGCTCAGCCTACTTTGGGAGTGGGGCTGGTGCAGCATGTGGTGCTGAGGATCAGACCACGGTCCCTGCGGTTGCCTAAGCTTGCCTAAGCAGGCACTGTAGACCACAGAGCCATCTCACCGCTCCATCTTGTGTCATTTGAAGGGTGCATGTTGGAATTCAAGTGATAAAAAGATGGACTTAGGATGATTAAGGTAGAAAAAGATGAATAAAAGAGAAAATGTTGCAAAATCATGCTAGTTGTTTATTTGATGTACATATTTATCAGTCGTTTCTTCATTTATATTGATCTTCTCATGCAAATGCAAATATATCATTTTTCTTAGTTATTTCCTTATTATTATCATTTAACTTTGAAGTTAAGATTATTGAAAGATTTAGTAGACTTGATATGCTATCTAGCCCATCACCCTGCTAAAAATTTACATAAAATGTTTGTTTAAATGTATCATATGTTGCTTCCTTTCGGCCGGAACCTCCATCTTCCAGTAATTTGTCAAAATGACTAACACAAAGGGCAAGAGGAGGGGAACCCATTATATGTTCTCCAGGCCCTTTAGAAAACATGGGGTGTTGGGGCCTGGTGGAATGGCTCAGTGGTCTAAAGCGCCTACTTGGGAAAGCTTGGGCGGCTTCAGGGACCGCGGTTCGATCCCCGGCACCACGTGCTGCGCCAGCCCTGCCCTCAGGGCAGGCTGAGCCGGTCATAAAAATGAGTGAATAAACAAACAAAAGTTCTGAAACAAAAAATAAATAAATAAATTTAAAAAAATTTATAAAAAAAAAAAAGAAAACATGGGGTGGTTCCTTTGGCCACATACATGCGAATCTACAAAAAGGGTGACATTGTAGACATCAAGGGAATGGGTATTGTGCAAAAAGGAATGCCTCACAAATGTTACCATGGCAAAACAGGAAGAGTCTACAATGTTACCCAGCACGCTGTTGGCATTGTTGTAAACAAGCAAGTTAAGGGCAAGATACTTGCCAATAGGATTAATGTACGTATTGAGCATATTAAACATTCAAAAAGTTGTGATAGCTTCCTGAAACGTGTCTAGGAAAATGATCAGAAAAAGAAAGAAGCCAAAGAGAAAGGTACTTGGTTTCAACTGAAGTGCCAGCCTGCCCCTCCCAGAGAAGTACACTTTGTGAGGACCAATGGGAAGGAACCTGAGTTGTTGGAACCTATTCCCTATGAATTCATGGCATAAACTGGGATGTAGTTCTGCCATTCACCACCTAAGTGGCAGCTTAAGTGTTCTAGATCCTGTATAAAAATAAAATTGCCCTGTGTTGTAAGGGTGATTTTCTTAGTTGAAGAGGTATGTGGTGCCTTCTTACCTCAAACATATCTCAGCAGATTTTCACTGTAGTGAGTAATTGTGTCTGGTCTTTACTCTTTAGTGTTTTCTTGCTGAAAAGTATTGCTGAGGTATTGTGCAGGTATATACCCAAATATTTATAAAATATTTA
>PVJA010007040.1:0-11461 GCA_004027025.1 Myocastor coypus
TGTGTGTGTGTGTCTGTGTGTGTGTGTCTGTGTGTGTGTGTCTGTGTGTGTGTGTGTCTCTGTGTGTGTGTGTGTGTGACAGTGGTCAGTGAATGCCTGAAAATGTAGACATCATCCATCCATCCATCCATCCCTGTGCAAGAGCTGTGTTCTTCATAGAGACAGAGCTCCATGAAACACCACTGCAAGGTTGCTGTCAGGTTCTTCCCATAGAATTTCTCTCATCAGTTTTTCTCCTCACCTAAGTGCCTGTCTCACTACTACCTTTTTAAAAGTCTGTGTGTTGTGTTTTCAAAGTTCATAAATAAGGAAAGGAATAGTTTTATGGGAATATAAGGAAGGAAATTGAATTTCACCCAGGTAGACAGAGAAAGATTTCACTGAAGAGGGTGACACACTGGATATTGAAGGATGAGTTAGGTTTTCTTGGAGCTTGTCAGACAGGGAAGTACATTTTAGGGAAAGAGAACATCCGACACTCAGGGAACACAATAAATATCGATGGGATGAAGAAATGCTGTTTTAAAAGCACCCGCCACCCATTCCAAGTGTTTGCATGTCACACACATATCGCAGTCTCAGAGTGATCCTGATTGACTTGCTAGCCTCTCTCCCCAGAGAAGTAGCTGGAAATAATATGAAGAAATACGTCTTGCAGGGGTTTTTTTGTTTTGTTTTTTTGTTTTTTTGCCTTTTTGAGACAGGGTCTCACTGTGCAGTTCAGGCTGGCTTTGAGCTCACTTTTGTAGCCCAGGCTGGTCTCGAACTCGCAGCGATCCTCCTACCTCAGCCTCCCAAGTGCTGGGATTACAGGCGTGAGCCACCACGCCCAGCCATCTTGCAGTTTTAAAGACCTGCATCTCACCTTGGTTCCACTACTATTAAATGTGACAACTGGAGGAAGTAAGTCCTTGGATCCCTTTGTCCTCACTTCTTCAGGTGCAGAATCAGAATTGTGGAGCTGCCTGGAGGATTAAATAAAATAAGGCATGGAATAAAATGAGTTCTCAACATGTATTGACTGTGGATTGTTTTCTGTTGTTATAAAGTGAAGTTAGAACAGAGGTGGAAATGAAAAGGGGCTTTTTCTGATCATTTGGAACCTGTCATGGAAAATGGACTCAGCCTCCAGAGAACTCTGTTAAACTGCTTTTATTTTAGGCTCTGCTGCTGTCACTAGCACCAGAATGAACCTGTTAACAAAAATAAAACAAAGTAAAATACCCCAGCCACAAAGTCATGGCCAGTCATAAATAACTTGGAAGTTATTTAAATGAAGATATATTGCCTCTATAATGGGGTGCTGTCCATAAATCAAGAAGAAAAACAAACAAATAAAAGGTCCATTAATGTGAAATGCTGACAAATCTGTGTTTTCAAAGGCCCTACAACCGGTGTTCTCAGAAGCGCTAATAAAATACACATTCGCGCTATCTCCCAAGCCCCTCAACGAGGGGACCGCGGCAGAGCTTCGAGAAGTCAGATCCCGGTGGTCGCAGAGGGGGCTGCGTGCGGAGTCAAGGAAAGCTTTTCGCCTACACAGCGACAAACCGCACTCCTTCCTTGCTGGAGCGGTCCTGCCGGCGCCGCCGGTGTCTTAGCATCCTTCCCAGCACTCGGCCCTCGGCGGTTTTGGAGGATGCCTCAGTGCGATGCTGCCACCTACAGCCCACGTCGGCCCTGTGCCCTGAAGAAGCAACGAAAACAATTCTGAGCCATCCAGCTCGGAGCACTCCAGCGGCTTCAGCGTCTAAGGAGATGCTCCTTAGTTCCACAGAGTTGGGGCTGAAGTTTCATTTTAGCCTCACTTGAACAGAAATTTCATGTAGGAGATGCGTCCGCCTCAGGGAATTTTTCCGAACTTCCGAAGCTCGCTGCATCCAAGGGCGTTAAGATGCTCGCCGTTTCCCACCGAGTGCTGTTCCTGCAGTGAGGTCATTCGGTGAGTTGGTCACCAAATGCGGAGTTGGACCTAGTAGGTGCATGACCATACTTAGAACAAAGAAATGGGCCAAGGACTCTCTGACTTGATGCCTTTGCTTCTATTTGCATAGCTTGTGCATACAGGGCTATAATGTCTAATGGACCATAGAACAATGTATTGTAGTGTACGGTGAAAATTGCTATGCTGTATAAACAAGGCGTACTGTACCAAGGAGGCACCGAGGGGCCATCAACTAGATGCACAGAACTGCCCAGTGACGACAAGACAGTCGCAGTGTGAACAGTCGTTAGACAGGTCATTCCACAAGGAATATCTGTACTAATGAAACAAGAACTGCTCCAGGGGCCCGTGCTGGTGAACTTGAGTGATGATGGGAACGCCTTTGGGAATGAAGTTGTGTGTGAGCCCTGAGACCCCCACGCAGGCCAGAGGGGGCTTCACCCACGAGGGTGCTGAGGACCGCTGCCTTTAGCTCAGGGCCACTCTGCCGCTGCCCCAGCCTGTCCCTCCTGTCTTGACAGCAAGTGGAAGGATAAAGGAAAGCCACCAAGGAAGTTTTCTACAGGACAATGCTGCCTTCTTAATTAGCCTTCAAATAATATACACATCGCACTGATAAAACACACGTTTCCAGACATAAATAACACATTTGACAAAGGTAGAAATCATGCCTACCATTTATGGGTTTAATTTCATATTTTTCCCTCTAACAACTAAGTATTTGACTTCTGCTACTGTCTCACTTTTTAAAAAATTCCCTTATGTCTCAATATGAGTTGTTTTATTTTCCTCAAGATAAGCTTGTTTCTCATGCATTTTTTTTTTTGTCTTTTTGAGACAGGGTCTTGTTGTGTAGTTCAGGCTGACCTTGAGCTCAATTTTGTAGCCCAGGCTGGTCTCGAACTCGCACCAATCCTCCTGCCTCAGCCTCCCAAGTGCTGGGATTACAGGTGTGCGCCACCACGCCCGGCTCTTCTCATGTATCTTAGTGTTTGAACAAAATGACAAAAACCAGTATTTACAAACTTTCTAAATTGTCATAATTTGGGGCTGAGGAGATAGTTCCGTGGCGCAAGTGCCTGCCTGGCAAGTGTAAGGTCATGAGTTTGAACCCCGGTCCCAGAAAAAAAAAAAAAAGTGCATAAATTATCATAATTTGAGTTCTGCTATCTGTGCCTTCACAATGTTTCTGTACAGTTGAGATTAAGAGTTCAGATAATTTCCCACATGTAGGTGAAGATAGCAGAACAGTTAATGGTCATATTAAAACTATAAGTTTGCTGATGTCTTTCTGAGTGACAGCATAATACAATTACTGGATAGTGTACAACTACTTTTGGCTGTCATAAGCAACCATGTGGCAACGAAACCATCTTCACTGTCATTTGGTGGGTGAGAAAAATAAGTAAGTCACATAAGAGCACTTAGAGTGGAAGTTCTTGTCACTCAGCCCTGTGCTGAGGTCCTCAAAAGAACATTAGACCCCACCCTTCTCTAGTAAGAGGTTTACTTCAAATTTCCCATCTGCAAAATAGATAACAAGTTCTCCAGTTAGGTAGTGGGAAAGTAATTCCTAACAGCCCATCCAATTCCTAGGAGATGATTAGAAGAGGGAAAATAAAGCATCATCTTAGAAAACTTACTGAGTGTGAAAGATAAAAGGCCTTATTTAATTTTAAAATGGTAGTATCATTGTCTTTTTGGCGGGGGGACCAGGGTTCACACTCACGACCTTGCACTTGCCAGGCAGGCACTTGTGCCACAGAGCTATCTCCCCAGCCCCGGTAGCATCATGCGTTCTTATAGCTTCAGTAGTATTATATATTACTAGAGAGATGACCAGTGTAGAATTACTCAGCTTATTTATAAGAGTCAAGAAAGAAAACTCCTAGCATCTTATTACAAAGCAGAAGAATAAATACAAAAAAAAATTCTAATGATTTTTTTCATTATTGATCTGGTAAAAGACTTAGAATGACATGAAAATATCTCATGCCTATCATTTCCTGATATATAAGCATGTTTTCTTTGTTTCTGTTTTGTTTTTCATAGTTTAAAGAGAAAACCCAACTACTCTCCATATCCCTCTATTGTCTTCAGATATTTTTCTCTGGACATGTTTTGTTTTGTTTTTTAAGTTGTTCTGGAGATTGAGCCCAGAAGTCTGTGAATGTTAGGCAAGTGCTCTATCACCAAGCTATATCCCCAGCCCTGGTTTAAAGTCCTAAAATCAAGTAATGTCTTGCATAAAAAGAAACTCTGCACATAAATCTATATGCGATAAACAGAAGCATGAGCTTGGTGTGCTGGCTATACATTTTCATTCTATATTTAAAAAATACACCCATACCAATGGTTGAACAAGATTATATATATATATATATATATATATATATATATATATATATATATATATATATGACAGGGTTTACAAGGTGTTCAGGGTCTCACTGCATAGATCAGACTCATAGTGATTGTCCTGTTTTCAGCCTCCCAAAGTGCTGGCATTACAGGTACACACCACCATGCCCAGTCTCAATTGCGAACTGAGGCAGGGCATCCCTGGGATCAAATCCCAGTCACTGTGCTCTGCTTAAGCAGAGTTTTAGTCCACTGAGCTATCTAGCCGGCCCACAACTTTGAATAACAGTCACTAAACTGTACATCATAAAGGGGTAAATTGTGAATTCTATGTTAGGTGAAGTCTACCTCAGTAAAACTACTATTTAAACACACACACACACACACTCATACACACACACACACACACACACATTTAACTAAATATTCAGTAAGAAAATCCTTCTATGGATAACCATAGGTTCCTTGCTAGAACCATATTTAAGAGTAAAATACAAAAGTGAAATAAATAAAAAGATAACACTATCTGTTTGGAGAAGGACATCTTTTATGTTATAATTACAAGACTCAAATTCTGATTTCAAAGACTTGCCAAACTCCCACTGAACTCAATAACATTATAGTTCAGCACTCAAGGCATAACTTGACACATTCTGCGGTGCATTTATAGTGTTAAAGGATTTCTTGGTAAGGCTTTTATCTGCCTTTGTTTCATTGACAGAAAGATCAGGTGAAGGCTGTGTCCTCATCATGATATTTCTTTAAACTAATTCCAGATAGAAGCCATCACCCCGGCATAGCAATGTAGATTTGAAGCCACTGACAATTTTCAGAAATAAATATTGTAGGCACTCACCACTTGGATTTTAAAAGAAGTAGTTAGAAGAACAGTTCTTTTCTAGAAAAAAATGGTCCTGATAGCATTAAGAAATCTTAGAGTCAGAATCACTTTAGAAACAATCTAGTTTAATCCAGTGCCCTACTTGACAAAGAAAGAGAGTCCCAAACCAGGTAAGTTTTTGCCCAAGGTCAAATAGCATGGTAGTGAAAAAGTCCAGTAGAGAATGTATCCCTGATTCCCTAATCAAAGCTTTTACCCTCTTATAATCTACATTACTATACTATTGTTTGGGAAAAAGAAAAATTCACTAGGTCTTCTCAATTTAAAAAGTACAGAGGGGAGATAGCTCAGTGGAATAAGTGCTTGCCTGGCAAGCACAGGGTCCTGAATTCCATTTCCAGTACTGCAAAACAAACAAATAAATAAATAAAAGAAAAGTACCACATGTAGCATAATCCCATGCCCAACAAATGCTAAGAAATTTTTAAAGAATTTTTTTAAAAATTACGAATTACTTCCCATTACTTTTTACTGCTTTTTACACAGGTAGTTCTTCTGAAGTATTTGTAATTAATATCATAACAAACTGGACTGGGTGGCACTGGGGGGTAAAGAAAGGGTCACACAGCAACCTCATTCTCTTCCAAGGTCACTTGCCTTGGGAACTCAAGAGAGTTTCAAAACTCAGCTATGCAAAGGAGTATAAAATGTGCGCTCTCACTCTGCACTGGAGAGTGTGAACTGCAGCGGCCATCGCAGAAAACAACGCCACATGTTCCATCTGAAAGCTTTCACAGTTTAAACCTAAAAATTCAATGTCTGGGAGCCAATTAGATCAACCTAAATATAAAATCAAATTGAAACCTAACTATAAAATCTTGCAGAGAAATGTTCACTGTAGCATTTCTTATTATGATAAACACAGCAAACATCAATAAGGAAATGGTCAAGAATACCACAGTTTATTATTATTATTATTATTATTATTATTTTTTTGGTGGGACCGGGGTTCAAATTCACAACTTTGCATTTGTCAGGCAGGCACTTGTGCCACAGAGCTATCTCCCCAGTCCCAACCACAGTTTATTAATGTGGTGAATGTTATTGTAATGTTACTGTAGCTAATAAAAATTTGAGAACACCAAATATATTTTAGGTAACTATAGAATGATGTTAACAAAGCAGGATGCAAAATTAAATATGACATATTTTGAAAAATATTTTAAAATGTCATGGAAGAATATAGTGGTTGTCTCTACATACTAAAGTAGAAATAGTTTTCCTTTTCTTTTCTTGAAACAGGTGTTGCTATATTACCCAGGCTGTCCTTGACTTAGGTTCCTCCTGCCTCAGCCTCATGGGTAGCTGGGATTACAGATATCTGCCATCAATTACAGATATCTGCCATCACATCTGACTGGTATCTTTTTCTTTTTTTTTTTTTTTTGCAAAGTTAAGCATGGAGGGCCAGCAAGATGGCACAGCAGTCTAAAGTGCCTGCTTAGTCAAGCTTAGGCAACTGCAGGGACCACAGTTCAATCTCTGACACCACCACCCCCAGGGTAGGCTGAGCCAGCCATAACCTAAATAAATAAAGTTAAAATTATTCATGGAAAATATATATGATGTTTAGAATAGAGAAGTACTTAATAAACGTTATTAACATACATGTAAGTGAACCTTAATCAATTTAAAACAAATCCAGAAGATACAATTAGTTGAGGTAAAGTCTATACAGGCTTTGGATTCCAGCACTTTTCTGCCATGCCACATAACCAATGGCCTCAACTCTCACATGGTTGTCAAGTGCTTTCCTTTATGGAATCCTGTCTGATTAGTATCTGGCATGGTATGTAGTTCTTTCAGAGTTTAAAGAATAGCATTCACTGTAGAGTTCATAAATACCTCACTCTTTTGATTTGCTCCATCAGATTGCACCAATGAAAGCCCAACTGCACGTGTCTCCAGACTTGGTTCAGGTGCTGAGACTCCTCTGGCTGCTTCCTGGGGGGTCTCTTGATCTAAGTCAGTCCCTCTGTTACCCGCATGGTAGAGTCGTGCGTTTCCTTTGTAATGTGGCAGCATCTCAACTCACACAAGCACATGGAGAACCATGATCCCTCATTCCACAAAAATCCCAAATTCACCACAACTGTCACACACATCTGAAGAAGAGCACATACCTTAAAGGTAATAGCAACCGTCGAAAAGGATAATAGAAAATGTTCTTCACTTAAGAAGAGAATTAGGGGGATTTCAAAATTCCTACGGCTCACCTCTAGAGAAATTCTCCCCTTTACTTAGACTGCAACGGTGAGGCAGCTAGAAGAGCGCTTTATTCTCTGTCAGTGTGATTCATGCTTCCACGTTTGAGATGAGGAGGATCCTTTCCCTTTTGGATCTCAATAAGACAACCATGAAGGCAAACTGACAACCTCGGGTTTCTGCTGTCAGAGATTTGCACATCAATCACGGCGACTCCACATGGCATCTGTTTTCAGTGATCATGTCACTTACCATCACCATCACATTAAATCCGCGCAGTAAAAGCGAGCTCTTTCCGCATCTCCACAAACAGATGATCTCTGATTTCATCCTAGGGCCTCTCGGGCTGGGCAGCCGGGTCTCCTGCTGCTGGTTGGCACCGGAGGGACTCGCCTGAATGAGAAGGAATGAAGACCTCACGCCCTGGAGGACTTGACTCCACTCCAGCGGCTGCTTCTTCCGCATCCGAGTCAGATGTGCTCTGAAGTGTAAGAACAGCCTTCTCCTGGCATTAGACCTCTTCTGCTATTCAGCAAGTGTTCTCGTTCTGTTCATTTTTCACAACTTCATTTTCATCCTTGTCCTCTGACCACCCCCGTCTTCACCCAGGAAAAGCCACAGAAGCTACCAGGTTCAACTTGTTATACCCAGAGCAGACAGCCAGGGAGAAAACGACTGGTGTCAGGATAGATTCTTACTGTCCCACAGGTTCAGCGTCACCTTCCCTGGAAAATCACCCTGGAAGGCTGCCATGGCAGCCCACAAGAATACAAGTTTCCTTTTTAGTATTATTTCAGATCCCTGAGGGAAGAGAAATGCACGCCTGGGAGCAGTCACCCTCAAGCATGAATCTTTCTCTGGCACAATTTCATGAATCCAAAGTGATAAAAAGAAGTTGTGACTTTTGACATGACTGAATACATTCTGAGGGATGAGGTACTGTTTGAATCAATCATTACTTCTTCCTTAAATAAATTCAGTATGTTTACACCCTTACCATATGTCCAAAGAATGCATTGAAAATTCATGAATGAGTTAATTTGCTTTTTGGAAAAAAAAAAAAAAGTTAAAGGGAGGGGGGCTTAGGCAGGAATCAGCACAGCATTTGTCCCAGAGCTCCTTTCCTCTAGCTCCCCCCCCCCAGCCACACACTCACAAAGTTGCCAGTCTTTTGTCTAAGTTTTAAGATATGCTTCTGAAGTATGGAAAGAGGTTTTGAAAATCTCTTGTTTGGGGGAACATCTCATTAACAGAGTCTCACCTGTCTTATTTACTGAAATAACTACCTTTGGGTGCAAGGCCAGTATGTTAACTAAATGCTCAGAGTTAGCTGAGAAAGAACAGTACTCGTTCCACCTTCCCTGATCTCAAAATAAGGACTGTGATAGGTGTAATACAAAACCACAATTGATGCTTTAGATTTTGTTTTGCTTTGTACACAGCGCTTGAGCCCAAGGCCTCTCACCTCCCAGGTAAGCGCTCTATGTTGAGCCCCAGGGGCGGCCAGTTCCCATTCCTTAAGTAGGACCATAGGCCCTTACTCAAAGATGGGCTATGGATCTGCTTGTACACCTCTCTGCCCTGATCTAGGGAATCTATTGCCAATTTTGGCACGCAATCCTACTCAATCACAAGCTGTTTCCTTTGTTTCAGAAGCATGTATCTTGCCTACAGAAGAGGAATGTCCTAGCTGGAATATCTTAAACCTCTTATAGTCCCTCCAGCCCCAGGACTCTCATCAAAATTATTTGAAATTTCTCTTTAGTCTTAGACGTCTTAGTATCAGCACAAACAAACTATAAAAAGTGAAGTAAGAGCTGATGCGCTAATTTTTTGTAGTACTTAGAAATTTAAAGCACTAAGCATTGTAGTGAGTACCAACTTAATCAGATAATTATAGAGGAAGGAGAGAAGAGAGAAGGATTAGAGATCAAAAATGATCAAGAAAAGAAAAATATATCAATTTCCCAAACCAAATGTAATTATTATGTATGATAAATGCACACTAACAAAACATAAAAAATGAAAAAAATATGTCTTTAGAGGGAGATAACCAAAGGCTGACAAGATAGCTCAGCATGCTAAGCGCCTGTTTAGGCAAATGCAGGGGCCAGGGTTCAATCCCTGCCACCACATGCAGCGCCGGTCTGCTCCCAGGGTGTACTGAGCTGCCCACTGAGTCCAGGAGTGGTGGCGCATGGCTGTGATCCCAGTGCTGGGGAGGCTGAAAACAGGAGGATCACTACAAGGCCGAGCTGCATAGTGAGACCCTGTACCAAATAATAAAATATAAAAATTTAAAAAAAGAAGATGACCAGCCATTTCTAACTTGAAACTGTGTAAGTATGGACATGTTTTACTTTTGAATAATTTATTCTCTCTTCCTTTTACTGGCTTAAGCATGATAATAAAAGTTTGGATGACTCAATTTGAGTGAAAGAGAAAAGAGGAATTTTTCGTTTGGATAAGAATTACCTTTCCATTTAGTGGCCCCATTTTGTCTCAGCACACAGAACGCTTTCCTCATCGTAACATGCCAACTTTATGCTCTGAGTAGGAAGCCTGTCAAAGGTAAACACCTGCGCTAATCTCTAGCTTAGGAAAGCTTTTGATCGCTAGCTTTGCTCTGTGTTTTCACAGAGACACCAACAAGAGAAGCAGGCCCTCCTGGGGGCGGTAAGCGAGCACCCGTTCCTGTTGTACGTACAGTTAAACCCTCCATTATGTGTCCCCTTAGTAATTCTATTTGCTTTTGCAGTGTGTGCTGTCCCCTGAGCTCTGAGCTCATCCTATTATAATCCTCCCTAAATAAATAACATTCCCCTAAGACCTATTGACAAGAGGCCATTTACTTCCATTTTACTAGCACTCCAGAACCCAAGCATATGAGGAAAATATAAAGCTATTGTAAAACAAACAAACAAAAAATAGAATGAAATAACAACTTGTAAAATGCATTTACCAAATTTTTCTATCAAGATGTGCAGTTGAAATTATAAATAAGTTTTAGTTTACACTGTACTGAAGACAGGAAAGCAGAAAATGAATGCAGTGATTTCAAATCAACAATAGAAAATAGCAGATAAAACAATTCAAAATGAATTATTTTTAAATAAAACATTAATTTAATTTACTGTGCTGTATATGAACTATATTACTGTAGCTAATATGACCCCGTTAGGCAGAGCTGGAGGTGTAGCTCAGTGGCAGAACATTTGCCTAGCATAAGTGAGGTTCTGGGTTGAATCTCCAGCACTGCAAAAAGTACAACAAAAACATTACTTTTAAAAGACAATGCATTTTCAAATAGCTCAGCAGATTAAAGTGCCTGCAAGCAAGCCCAGGGCCCAGGGTTCAACCCCCAGGCCTGCCACATTTGCCCCACCCCTAGGGTGCACTGAGGATGGCAATGAAGACTGGGTGTGGGGGTGCGCACCTATAATCCCAGCTCTTGGGAGGCTGTAAACAGGCTGATCACTGCAAGTCCAATCTAGTAGTGAGACCCTGAACACCCTGTAGACTCTTCTGAGAGAGAGAGAGAGAGAGAGAGAGAGAGAGAGAGAGAGAGAGAGAGAGAAAGAATGTATTCCATGTTTTAAAATCTTCAGTACTTAACAAAATGCTTTAGAATGAAGGACCTATGTACCTCACCACTGAGGTTCAGTTCACAGATGCATCTGAAACACACACATAGGGGGAAACATAAAGACTGATAAATAAAACATCATTTGCCTAGGTTTTTTGAAATTAATCCTGGACCTCATTTAAGAATAGCTGTTTGAAAAGAGACTCCATTGAATATGTTACATGGAAGAGAGGAAAAGACAGAATCCTTCATATTTGAACAGTCGTAGGTAAATTCTTAGAGGTTAAAGCTAGAGAACATTTTTAACAATTGTTCTTCATCTGCTGTTTTACATAACTTCTGATACTTTTGTCATAGACCTTATTCAGTCCTATAGCTCATGTAAATACTACACTAGGTGAAAGATAGACATCTGTTTAATTTTAAAACCATAATAACAATGAGAAACTCCAAAAGAAATTGA